>CM067523.1:20557091-20690331 GCA_034509495.1 Acestrorhynchus altus
TCTTTTTGAAGGTGAGTCTAACAGTCAATATTTACCTGCTTCTCGGCGGCGGCGGCGACTAAAACCTACATTAATAAACTCCAAACCAACAGAGCTGTCAAACAATGCTGGCAAATTGGAATAAATGTTGTTCACGCTCAGTCACACGGGGTCATCGCTCGGCCAGGGAGCAGAAACGGACAAATACTGGATCCCGAAGCACTAACGAATAAATAAAATCTCAAAAATTCTAAATGTCTTCTGAAATCAACAGCATTTAAAGACGTACTAATAAAAGCGCCTGCTTTGGTTTGTCTCTACTGTCCAGAGAAGAGTTTACTACTAGAGTTCGGAACATTGCTGTGGGGATTTGTTTGCACTGGGTGACAAGAGCGTTAATAAGGTCAGGATACTGACCTCATCCCTGACTCCTCAATTCATCGCCCACTTGTATGAGTCAGTGCTGGCCTGAGAACAGTCCTCCAAGCAGAAATGTCCAGCTGACAGCGTCCCGTGAGCACGGACTAGAGGATGTCCAACACAAACTGCAGAAACAGATGAGCTTTACATCTACAAGGTGGAGACACTCGGTAGGAGTGTCTAATAGAGTGGACAGTGAGTGGACACGGTGTTTAAGGACTCCTGCAGCACTGCTGTGTGGGACCCACTAACACACCACCACCACGTCAGTGTCACTGCAGTGCTGAGAATGAGCCACCACTCACATAAGACACACAGAGGTTTGATAGTACTGTTTCTTTTGTCAGTCGGTCAGTGTCTGTCTGTGTGTCCACTTTGGGGAGTCGTTTTATTTTAAACGCCCTCGTAGTTTAGTTATTTTCTCTTTATTTGATTTTATTAGTGCAGAAATTCACTTATTTCCTGATGTTTTTTTAATAGTCAGTCAAAACTCCCACGTAGATAATCCATTTGCATTCAGTCTGGCGTGCTTCTCCCGGGCTGTCAAGAGAGCGCGACGGAATTTGACAAAGCAGAGAGAGAGCAGAAAAGCCATTTGTGAAAACGAGCTTAGTCAGGAGTCCCCGGACGGCCATCCTAATGAAGTTCATTTGAGGCTCTCTCGCAAATTAAAGGCATTCAGATGTGACACAGTGGGAAGCATGGGAGAAAAAAAGAGTGTGTGTGTGTGTGTGTGAGAGAGAGAGAGAGAAAGAGATCGCGAGAGAGACAGACTTTGGAGCCTTGCAACACATCTATTATGACAGAAACCCCACCGTTGCAGCTCCACCTCACAGGTTTGGTTAGACTGTGGACAGGTCAGTGGACAGCACTGCCTGCACTGTCCTTTGCAAGTGATCACACTGGATTGGCAGCTCCGGACATCGCAATCCAATCTGCACTGGTTGCTGTGGTTACGGCATCAGAAACCAAGCAGCCATGCTGGTGATGTGGCTTTCATTGCCGGAAGCCGAAGAGACTGAGCTGGATCAGCTCCCCCTCCAAACAATCTCCGAGTCAGATCAGGGTTTTGACGTGGTCTTCGTTCATCGCATTGAGATTGACACATCATCTGGAGCGTCCAGACTTGGATACCTAATCGCATTTCAGTCCACCTCCGTATGTGGGTTCATGTGGTTTGCAGCTGTCTAGACTATCAGAAAATCAATCAGGATACAATCAGATGACTCCAACCCCAACCCCAGCTTGCACCAATGAAGGTGTTCCTGTGGTGGGCTCCTTCTGTGATGAGTGCAACGGAGGGGGGCTGATGGGTTACAGTAACTGTCCATCTACTGCACCTTTATGGTAGCAGTTTCTGATACAAAGACAGATGAGTGACGCTACAATAAACATGATGACACAATGTTGGTGCTCTTTCAGAGTGACCAATGGCCTCTTGGTCACCTCCCTGACGAAGGACCTTCTGCCACGATCACTCACTTTGGCTCTATGAAGAGTCCTGGTGGTTCCAAACTTCTCCCATTTACGGATGATGGACACCACAGTGCTCGTTGAGATCTTCAATGCAGCAGAAATGTTTCTGTACCTTCCCCAGATCTGTGTCTCCATACAGTCCTGTCTCTGAGGTCTACAGCAGTTCCTGGCTTGGTTTGTGCTGTGACCTGCACTGTCTACTATGGGACCTTATAGAAACAGGTGTGTGCTTGTCACACTAACACGGTGGCGGTGTGTTAGTGTGTGTTGCGCTGGTGAATATGGATCAGACACTGAAACAGTCCACTGAGCAGAAACATCCAGCCGACAGATGAGCTTCTGTCTCTGACTTCACATCTACAAATTGGAGCAATTACATAGGAGCGTTGAATAGAGTGCAGCAGCAGAGAAAAGTGGTGGTCTTGTGGGGTCCTGACCACTGAAGAACAGGGAGACAAGAGGAGAATACAGCCTGTAGAGAAACAGGTGGACTACAGTGTAGTCAAAGAAGTAGTGATAATGTTGAGGCTGATTGGTGTATATGTACGTATCTACAGGGGTCGGACAATGAGACTGAAACCCCTGTCATTGTATTGTGGGAGGTTTCATGGCTAAATTGGAGCAGCCTGGTGGTCAATCTTCATTAATTGCACCAGTAAGAGCAGAGCGTGAAGGTTCAATTAGCAGGTAAGAGCACAGTTTTGCTCAAAATATTGCAATGAACACAACATTATGGGGGACATACCAGAGTTCAAAAGAGGACAAATTGTTGGTGCACGTCTTGCTGGCGCAGCTGTGACCAAGACAGCAAGTCTTTGTGATGTATCAAGAACCACGGTATCCAGGGTAATGTCAGCACCACCAAGAAGGACCAACCACATCCAACAGGATTAACTGTGGACGCAAGAGGACGCTGTCTGTAAGGGATGTTGGGGTGCTAACCCGGAAAATATCCAAAAATGTCCTTCACAAGACAAATTGACGCTGTATTGGCCGCAAAAGGAGGCCCTAGAACACCACACTAATCAATTATTGTGGTCTAAATCCAGGTGTTTCAGTTTCATTGTCCAACCCCTGTAGATGTAATAATAATATCTGATCAGCCCTACAGTCCAAGCTCTTTAACACATAAGCTGTTTCTGTTTAAGTCTTCGGAAAGTAGGACGGCACACGTGTCTAAGAAGCTGTGGTGCAGATTATTCCTGATAAAGGTTCTAAAAAGTGTCAAAGTCACTGGAAGTGCTTCTGCATTTAAATACAGCACAGCGCCGAGAGCAGGGCGACGCGGCGACAGGAGCAGTAACGCAAATATGAAAAAGCTGAATTTAAAGCAGGGTAGAGGATGAAGGAGTCAAATGTCAGAGTTTAAATATTGAAATACTGTAGGAGGAGAACAGAATTACATCTCAAGTTCTTAAAACCCTGGAATGAAATGAGAAGGGCGTGAGCTGAACTTTAAACGCGGAACGCAAGTGAACATGGAAATATGATTAAAACATCACTCACAACTACAGCCCCAACGATTCGTACGACCAGCTTTTAGAAAACTCGTATGAAAAAGCAAAGCATGCTTAAATTGTGCCGTTCTGTCCTCAAGTTCTGATTTTTTGGATGCACTGAAATGATACGAATCTACACGTGATATATACTGGGTTTACTGGGTATACTGGGAGCACTGGTCAGGTTATTTTCTCTGCTCTTCTAAGACATGAAGTATATTAGTCTGAGCCCCTGATTGAACACTAATTATGCTTAAACTTCAGCTACCCGAGTGCTACCCAAACGCAGCCTCTGAGAGCCTTTATAGGGTACTTGGAGAACAGCTTCACACCCTCTATACACCAAAACCCAGTGTCAAATCAGACCACACCTGAGATACCAGAGATACCACAGATGACATACCAAAGTATGTTAAGCACTGCTTAACATAAATTACTCTACCAAAGTAGAGTTCAAAAGAGGACAAATTGTTGGTGCACGTCTTGCTGGCGCAGCTGTGACCAAGACAGCAAGTCTTTGTGATGTATCAAGAGCCAAGGTATCCAGGGTAACGTCAGCACCACCAAGAAGGAGCAACCACATCCAACAGGATTAACAGTGGACGCAAGAGGAAGCTGTCTGTAAGGGATGTTCGGGTGTTAACCCGGATTGTATCCAAAAAATGTCCTTCCCAAGACGAATTGACGCTGTATTGGCCGCAAAAGGAGGCCCTAGTTCACCATACTAATCAATTATTGTGGTCTAAAACCAGGTGTTTCAGTTTCATTGTCCAACCCCTGTATATATCTGCCTGAGACACAACTGCGTGCTGATCAAACAGTCTGGGTTAACGAGTGAACATATCTTTACAAAAGGAAAAAAAACAGATAAACGAATAAAAAACAAACAAATAACCCTCAATGGAAGTCACAGATAGAAGATGGTATTCCAAGGTGTTTTGGAGCATTTCTATTGGTTCGTTCACGGATACATTTTTGACACGGTGTAAAGAAAACTGTTAGACATTTAATATCTTTATATTATTATAATAATATCATTAATTATATTATTATTCATGATAATATTTTTCCATTCCAGCCTTAACCTTGTCCTCCTGATTGTCTCGGACTTCATACACACTATAAGGGACAAAAATCACACAAAAACAAACACACGTTCGCTCAGAATCGCGGCTTCTTAAGACGCCGGCTGCAATCAGGCATATAGAGATTAAGAAATTAATTTGCATCACTAAATATGTGCACACACTCACTGAATATTAAAACGATGTGCTCCATTAGTCTGCTTCCCAAAACACCGTCAAATACTGTCACATACATGCGAGGGGTCCGCTTGCGTCTGCGTGCGGTCACAGATGTGTTCGACCCCCGCCAAGAAGCGATGTTAAATATAAACACCATCAGTAGAAACTGCGTGAACTGCGTCGTCTTAGTGTAAAAACCCAGATCACATTAGACACTGTGTCCACTCACTGTCCACTCTATCAGACACTCCTACCGAGTGTCTCCACCTTGTAGATGTAAAGTCAGAGACAGAAGCTCATCTGTTTCTGCACAGTTTGTGTTGGTCGTCCTCTAGTCCTTCATCAGTGCTCACAGGACGCTGCCCACAGGACGCTGTCGGCTGGACGTTTCTGGTTGGTGGACTGTTCTCGGTCCGGCAGTGACACTGAGGGGTTTAAACACTCCAGCAGCACTGATCCATACACACTAACACACCACCACCATGTCAGTGTGACTGCAGTGCTGAGAATGACCCACCACCCTCATAATATCTGCTCTGTGGTGGTCCTGTGGGGTCCTGATCATTGAAGATCTGGCTTAGAAGCTCCAATGAGGCAAAGAAGCAAAATTGAGACACCAAACATGCCCTGCCTGGCTTTCTTTCACTGATGTTAGACACGGAGGAAAAACACCCAGAACCAGAGTTACCACCAAACGGATCTCCTTCTGCAATGTGTTTAGCTGCAGCGCCAGAAGGCAAACTCCTATCAGATCAGAGCTGCTCTCACAGCACAAAATCTGCGGCTTTAAACGCCTCGATCCTCCTTTAAAGTGTCAGGACAGTCAAAAACAGGGTCTCGCTGCCAGAATCCAACACAACACAGGCAGGGGTTGTTCTAACACGGCGAGATCTGCTGACCAGGGACCGGTTTAGGAGCTGACGGGAGCTTCAAGTCGGGGGATTTCAGTCCATAAAGTTCCCCATCAGGAGAGTCACGTGGAATTAAAGGGGAGAAGGGATGAGGGAACAAGAGAAGAAGAGAAAAGGAAAATCAGGTGGTTTCCAGGCGAAAAGTGCTGACGCTTCTCCGTTCCAGCTTTGAAGGAGCGTGGTTGGTGTAGCAAAGGCCTCCCTATGCAACGGCATAAATTGGGCTACAATCACCCCTAAGAGATTGAACCAGGTGAGGATTGGATTGCGCCGGGTTGGAGGGTAATTGTAAAAGCCGAAAGAAGGCTTGCTGTGAATTCGATACGCATCGTCCCTCTCTGGGTGGAGCGCAGATATATTAGGTTTAGCCTGCAATCCTTATGACACGAGAAGAGGGCGGAGAAAAAAAATCAATTTATATTTAGCTGAGGCGAGCGAGAGGCTTTAGAAGCCGGGCCCTTGTCAGAAAGGCCGTAGGTGATATAATTCCCATAGAGAAGCTCTGTGTGTGTGTGTGTGTGTGTGTGTGTGTGTGTGCGTGTGTGTGAGGGAAGGTTTATGGTGTGCAAGATTGCAATGGCAGATAACTAAAGTCTGTGGATTTACTCAGAAATGCAGGTGGTGGTGCAAGAAAGACGCTGGCCACTTTATTAGAAACACCTACCTAGAGCTTCCAGTCAGTGGCCACTTCATGGGAAACACCAACTTTGTGCTTCCTCAAACTGGCCAGTTTATTAGAAACACCGACAGCGTGCTTCCGATCTGCACTGGGATTTTAAGCTACTCAATGGACACTTTATTGGAAACACCTATAATGTCATTTCCATTAAAGGCCGCCGCAGAAACGTGAAACTTGAAAGCCTTCTTCAAGTCATTCGTGGCTGGTCAGCTTCTGAAAACAGAACTGACCACTGACCGGAAGCCAGTCTAGAAGACGGACCAGCTAGTCCGTCAACTATGGTGTTGAAGCGGCTTAACCATCATCGGGGGAGTTCTTGTCCATAGTTGAGCAGAATGAGACAATCCTCACCATCAAAGGCCAGCGTAGACCATCTGAAAACATCTCAGACCATCTGAGCTGGAACTTTCAGCGGACCGACTGGTTCTACTCGCTCTACTAGACTCTTGTTCACTAGTAATGAAGCCAATTGTGTTCCATAGTGGTACGGGGGTTATCGGCCACCACCGGGATTATAGAAGCTTTATTGCGGTGTTGTTTGGAGAAGCAGCAGATGTGTGGATGAGCAATAGTCCATTCTGCTCCACTTCACCACCACAGCAATCATTTCAGAGTGCTCTGTGATCGCGATCGCTCCCCTTCGCTGCACCAGTGCTGGACACACACCAACTGGCCAGCCCTCACAGCTTGACGACCATTATTTATCATTTGAGCTCAGGGGGACATGCAGTGCGTCCACTGAGAGACGCATCAGAAGAAAGGAGAACCCAGTGAAAGATTACAGGAGTGAAGAGTCCAGACATGTTGGTCAGGCTGTAAAACGATTACCTCTCAGAAGCCAAGAGTTATTACAGAATACAGGCTTCATGATGCTGCTACCACACTGGGCGAGCGGGTCACCAACCATTTCAGAGTTAAACTGGTTCCAGTAGAACATGCTTTGGCCACATTCTCGCGTTCCGATCGGACACCAATAAGAAATATTAATCCATATTGCACTAATGCACTCGTAATGTCGTAATGTCAACGATCTCTCACCAAGAGGTACACTACCCAAAAGTAGCCCCTGAGAGCCTTCTTAGAGGGCAGCAGGAGAAGCACCTTCATGCCCTTTTACCCGACATTAATGCTTTTTCCACCCTCCCAATGTTCATGACATAATCAGCAAAGCTGATTGGCTCTTTTTGCTGAAGGGTGGGACTTTGTGTAAAATGCATGTGATTGGTCGGTGAGTTTCCTGGGTTACCATGAAACCCAGAAGAGTCACACTGCTTAACATAAACATTTGGATCAGTTGTAGGTCAAGGTCGGTCTCTCTCTCTCTCTCCCTCTCTCTGCGGTTTGTTTGTCTCCTCTGACAGGGACGGGCGATTCATACTCTCTCACCTTCAGACCATATCTGAGCAATAGGAAGTGTGTGTATATGTGTGTGTGTGTGTTGTGCTAGATCAAGCCTTCAACAAGCTGTGCTGTGGTAGTTTTCATTCAGAGCTCCTAAGTGTACAAATGTCACAGCCAGTCAGACATACACAGACAATATGGACAAAAGTATTGGGACACCTGTTTCTTCTGAAATCAAGGGGACTTAAAAGAACCCTTACTTTTGTTGGAGCAACGGTCTCAACTTTCAGGGAAGATTCTGGAAGACTGTTGTGAGGATCTGCATTCAGTGAGGTCAGGATGTTGGATGATCACCAACTCAAAAATTGAGTTCAGCTGCATCCTGTTTCTACAGCTTGATTGGACAGCTGTGATCAATTCAGTTGATTGGACGTGATTTGGAAAAACACACAGTGTGCATGTCTAGATGGTTGGTGGACTGTTCTCAGTCCAGCCGGACACTGAGGGGTTTAAACTCTCCAGCAACACTGCTGTGTCTGATCCACTCGTAACAGCGCAACACACACATACACACCACATACGAGAACGATGTTGTCATAATGTTTTGGCTGATCGGTGTATGTGTGGGTGTATTCCCCGTTAAAGCAAAGACGTTTTATGATGTTTAGCAGCGGTGGTGTGACTGAGAGGTATCCAGACTTTTGAAAGCACCTCTAAAAATATGCAAGCTCATTTGCATGCGATAATTTGTCTTATATTACAATCATCCTACTGTGACTGAAACTCCCCCCACAGTGTACAAGAGAGACCCCAGTAACAGTCATTATCCAAAATTTCATTACTTTAAGGACAAAACACTAATTTAGTCCCAAATTTGATCTGAAACCACATAATTATCTCTTAATTAAGTCCTTGAAGACACATGTTGCCTGGATGTCTTTATTAAAAGTCATATTGATGACTTGATTAGTTAGAAGCTGGTTATACATTCTGAACACGTGAACAGAGGTGACTCCTGGGCGGAGGTGACGCGGTGGTAGGTGTGTAGTTGTGTGGAGACGGGCTTAGATGTGTGTAGATGTTTAGCTGATGCTTTTATCCAGAGCGACTTACAAGGTTCCTCATATTGAGTGGGCCAAGGACTCTCATTGGTGCAGCACAGCAGAGCTGCCCAGACTGGGAATCGAACCCCAGACAGACAGACAGACAGACAGACAGACAGTGTGTCAGCTGTACGGTGTGGTCTAAGGGGAGACGCTGCAGCTGTCTGTGAAAGGTCTCTGCCTCAGCTCAGCTCTGAGCTTCACAATCGTGTGTAAGTGTAAAGCTGGCGCTCCACTGCGGCTTTGCTGAAAAGAGGAAAAAACGAGTGAAAAGAGGAGAACTAAAATGAAACAATCCGCCTGCTTCCAGCTCCTCCTCACAGGGGGCAAATTAGCAGCTGCTCTCTGCCTCTCTGTGTGTCTGCTACTGACACAGAGAGCGAGAGAGCGAGAGAGAGTGAGAGAGAGAGAGAGAGAGAGAGAGAGAGAGAGAGAGAGAGAGCGCGAGAGAGCAAGAGAGAGAGAGAGAGAGAGAGAGAGCAAGAGAGAGAGAGCGAGAGAGAGAGAGGACACGTGAACACACACCCATATGCCATGATAATTCTTTCACATTTATTTTTAAAGACTGGCATATTCCCAAGTTAGTAACTGCCCACTGGCCCAGACTGACACTGATGGAGGACTGACCTCGGGCTGCCCCGCAACCCCTTCAGAGGTTTCAGCGTCGCCATATAAGGACTGCATGTCCAATCGAAATGTTGGGTTTTGCATGATATGAATTTTTCAACTCTTAGATCAATAATTTATTTTAATTATAATTATCAGTCAGAGTCTGTATGCAGGTTGAGCATCAGCCCCGCCCCCTCTCTCTGATCAGTCAGAGTCTGTATGCAGGTTGAGCCTCAGCCCCGCCCCCTCTCTCTGATCAGTCAGAGTCTGTATGCAGGTTGATCATGTTCACGTGGACAGAGCAGTAAACATGCACTGGAAGCTCCTTTAGTATTTAAACTGGGATTTAATTCAGTTGGAAAGTGAAATTCAGCTGGTTTTCTCACAGGTTGTTGATGACCAGGCAGAGAAGGTAAGCCTTGAAGTTGGTTATGATGTATCATGTCTGTAGGTTACTCTGATCCTGAGATCCTGAAGTCTAGAACACATTTAACCCCTTGCCAGTGTGGGGTTCTAAGAGTTAACAGTGTGTGTAAGCATCCTGTCGTGTCTGACTTTTCCGACAGACGTTCTGATCCACTGAATGCTCCAGAACATCAGCATGACTACCTGAATCTGCTGAACCCACAGCCCTGATGCTGGTGACCAACAAACATTACCCAACTTCTGTCCACTCCACCTGCCGTGAATCTGACGACAGAACACATCAAACAACAGTGTCCAGACCACTGACACACAGCTTTCTGACAGCAACACACAACGCATGACAGCTCTAATCCGCCAGGCTTGCAGACCAGCAGTCAGACCAGCACGGGTGGAGACCATCAGGGTAGCTCTGATTAACACTGGCCTCCATAGTCCACCATTCAGGAGGTTTGGTGGACAACAAACGTACCACCTAAAAACTCTGATGCCAGTTTTCTAGGCTTCATAACTCAGGATCAGACCAACCTACAAACATGATATCACACGACAAAACTCATCCAGTGAGTAAACCAGTTACATCCCAGTTTAAACTCCATAGCAGCATCCAGTGCATGCTTACTGCTCTGCCAGTTGGGCGGAAGGCAGGAATACCCCCTGGGCAGGGTGCCAGTCTGTCGCAGGGTAGCACAGACACATGGTCACACTCACACCTAGGGGGCAATTCACCTACCGTGTGCATACCGAGAGGAAAGCGGAGGACACCGTGCCGCCCAGCGCACTGCGCTGTCCGTGTGTGTGTGTGTGTGTGTGTGTGTGTGTGTGTGTGTGTGTGTGTGTGTGTGTGTGTGTGTGTGTGTGTGTGTGCAAAACATCAATAAGGACTGTAGACTGTAAGGGTGGTGTTGTTAAGCTCAGCCTTTAACTGTAAACAGACCCACGCTGCAGATGAAAGGTGTGGGTGTGTGTATGTGACTGTGATGGTCCCTGCTGTGTCCTGGTCACCTACATCAAACATGAGGGCAGAGAGAGATTTCACAGGCTGAGGACGCTTCTCTTAGCCCCTGGAGTGGTCAGTACGGCTCACTTCAAATCATCTCACCACAGAGCACATCTCAGCGCAGCGAGCTGCTTCTCTCGACCTCCACTTTATTAGACGGGTGTTTATCATAATAATAAACAATAAAACATTTATTCCATTTATATTTATAATCAATTTACATTCCTCATCCCGTATCTCAGCTTGCCTCCCTGCTGTCTCATCATGGACAGCAGCCCATCGCCTCAAACTCAACCCCAGCAAGACTGAACTGCTGGTCCTCATCCTGATCTCTCCATTCTCCTTGAGACCTCACTGGTCACTCCATCTGCAGAAGCATGGGTGTAGTTGTGGATGACCAGGTATCGTTCTCAGCTCATGTTGCAAACCTGACTCCTTTACAGCATCAAGAGAATTCGACCTTTTCTGTCCAGAGAGGAGCTCAGGTGCTCGTTGTCCTCTTACCATTTCAAGACTAGTCCTCCAGCTCCTTTCTAGGCCTTCCTGTGAGGACCATCATACTCCTTGACTCCTCCAGAATGCAGCAGCGCGGCTCTTCTTCAACGCTCCTAAATTCAACTCCTCTGCTTCCCTTCATCGGCTTCCTGTAGCTGAACATCAGATTCAAAATCTTGATGCTGTCCTACAAAGCCAATTTTGACCAGCACCTCCATATATGATGGCAATGGTCAAATCTCGAGGTGTACCATGAGCTCAAGACGGAGGAAGACGCACATTCAAACTCTCTTCTGTTCTGGCACAAACTTCTCCTGGTGGTCCAAACAGCTGAGTCCAGACTGAAGACTCATCTGTTTCAGGAATCTCTGGATTCCAGCAAATGCAAACAACCCAGACCCTCTTAGACCTCTTTTAAACCGATTTACTGGATTTAAGATGGAAAAAAAATATGAGCCGTAACCGTCACACGTGCCTCAGTGGCAGCAGCTAGAAAAGACCAGACATCTCATAAGGCTTCTTCCAAACATCTTCACCCCGACCTGCCGTTTACACCTCACACATTCACCATGCAACACTGCGATGCACCATGAAATACAGAACTGCGGTTCCAGTAGGATTTACCGGTTTGGATATGGTCTACTGAGCTGGTAGACACTCCTGCTGCACACACTGGATACGAGTAAAGTGGAGCAGCTTTCGTGGACTGAAGGGTCGTCTCACCTGATTGGAATATCTCATGCTGACGTTCCTCTGGTCCTGGCGTGGGACGTACCGGTGGATGGGGTCTATGTCTTTAGGGCTGATCAGGCCGTCCACTGTGGAGCAGAGGAGCAGAGATTCTTCAGATTGAACACAGTGACGAGCTGCACGTCTGTTTCTTAATAAGTACGTAATAACTAAAGAATCATCGAACTGACCGCAGCAGGACTGTCGGATTTCGAATCCCTCACATACAAACGGGAGTGTTTGAAGCTGAATGGAGTGCCGTTATTAGAATACACCGCGATTAAAACCTACAGTGAGTCGTGAGGGGAGCAGAGTGCTCTGAGCACAATTCATTCCTTCCTCGCTCGTCTCTTTCATTCTCTAACAGCGCGTTCATTAGTGTAACCTCGCAGTTCAGCTCAACAAACCTCTCCTCTAATGGCGCATTCAGAAGAGCACCACCGAAGCCTTTTGAAAAGCTCACTCGGAAATTCCCTTTGAGCCGACCGGGGGAGTAAGTGCAAAACGCATAATAATAATCAGCTCCGAATGCCTGAGCAGCTCTCGTTTTGGAGAGCCGTGCCCCAAAACAAAGAAATGGAAGAAATGGAAAATGCACACCATAAGTGATTATCATTTCAAAACAATACTCGAAAGCACGATTGATTGGTCAATTCCACCCATTAAACAGTTGGTGGACACGTTTAATGGGGTTCAGAATCATGTTCCTCCTCCATTGTCTGTAATAGGAAGCACAGAGTCGCCCGCTCCAGCCCTGAACGCCGCCACTGCACTATGGAACTTTGGTGGAACTACAGCTGCCTCTTTCCCGAACCCCCTAACGCGGCGAAACCCGAGTCTTATTGTTGTAAGTTCCTGTAATGTTACTCTTCTGCCTCCGTCCACATGCTTCTCTCACTTCAGATGCTGCTTCTCTTTCTCTCAGTTTGCCAACAAATGCATGTGTACAGCTGTCGATGAGGAAGCACTGAAAGAGTGCTTTGTTTTTATAGCAGAGGAGTAAAGATTAATTACACTCACCAACTATGTAAACACACACACACACACCACATACAGTGGGGAAAATAAGTATTTAGTCAGTCACCAATTGTGCAAGTTCTCCCACTTAAAAAGATGAGAGAGGCCTGTAATTGACATCATAGGTAGACCTCAACTATGAGAGACAAAATGTGAAAAAAAAATGGAGAAAATCATTTTGTCTGACTTTTAAAGAATTTATTTGCAAATAATGGTGGAAAATAAGTATTTGGTCAATAACAAAAGTTCATCTCAATACTTTGTTGTATATCCTCTGTTGGCAATGACAGAGGTCAAACGTTTTCTGTAAGTCTTCACAAGGTTGGCACACACTGTTGCTGGTATGTTGGCCCATTCCTCCATGCAGATCTCCTCTAGAGCAGTGATGTTTTGGGGCTGTCGGCGGGCAACACGGACTTTTAACTCCCTCCAAAGGTTTTCGATGGGGTCGAGATCGGGAGACTGGCTAGGCCACTCCAGGACTTTGAAATGTTTCTTACGAAGCCACTCCTTTGTTGCCCTGGCAGTGTGCTTGGGATCATCGTCATGCTGAAAGACCCAGCCACGTTTCATCTTCATTGCCCTTGCTGATGGAAGGAGGTTTGCACCCAAAATCTCACAATACATGGCCCCATTCATTCTTTCATGTACACGGACCAGTCGTCCTGGTCCCTTTGCAGAGAAACAGCCCCAAAGCATGATGTTGCCACCCCCATGCTTCACAGTTGGTATGGTGTTCTTTGGATGCAACTCCGCATTCACTGTCCTCCAAACACGACGAGTTGTGTTTTTACCAAATAGTTCTACTTTGGTTTCATCTGACCATATGACATTCTCCCAATACTCTTCTGGAACATCCAAATGCTCTCTAGCAAACTTCAGACGTGCCTGGATATGGACTGGCTTAAGCAGGGGGACACGTCTGGGACTGCAAGATCTGAGTCCCTGGCGTCGTAGTGTGTTGCTGATGGTAGCCTTTGTAACGTTGGTCCCAGCTTTCTGCAGGTCATTCACTAGATCCCCCCTTGTGGTTCTGGGATTTTTCCTCACCGTTCTTGTGATCGTTTTGACCCCACGGGCTGAGATCTTGCGTGGAGCCCCAGATCGAGGGAGATTAGTAGTGGTCTTGTAGGTCTTCCATTTTCTAATTATTGCTCCCACAGTAGATTTCTTCACACCAAGCTGCTTGCCTATTGCAGATTCAGTCTTCCCAGCCTGGTGCAGGTCTACAATTCGGTTTCTGGTGTCCTCCAACAGCTCTTTCGTCTTCACCATAGTGGAGTTTGGAGTGTGACTGTTTGAGGTTGTGGGCAGGTGTCTTTTATACTGTTAACGACTTCAAACAGGTGCCATTAATACAGGTAATGAGTGGGGGAAAGAGGAGCCTCTTAAAAAAGAAGTTACAGGTCTATGACAGCCAGAAATCTTGCTTGTTTGTAGGTGACCAAATACTTATTTTCCACCATTATTTGCAAATAAATTCTTTAAAAGTCAGACAAAATGATTTTCTCAATTTTTTTTTCACATTTTGTCTCTCATAGTTGAGGTCTACCTATGATGTCAATTACAGGCCTCTCTCATCTTTTTAAGTGGGAGAACTTGCACAATTGGTGACTGACTAAATACTTATTTTCCCCACTGTACACACACACACACACACACACACAGCCTAATAGAGCTAATCTATATTCAGTTTTGTAAGTATAGAAATATAATGTCAGTATTCAGAACAAACTGTGTGTGTGTGTGTGTGTGTGTGTGTGTGTGTGTGTGTGTGTGTGTGTGTGTACTAGATGTGCAGTTCCGAGCCCTTGACACTGACCCAGCAGCTTGGCGATGTTGTACAGAGCCTGACCCCAAAGGAACAACATCCCATCACGGCCCGAGTTGCTAGGGAAACGCTTCTGGCTACCGTGCTTCTTCTGCTCGGCCTCCACGAAGTCCGCTGGCACGTGGTAGTATTTTGGGATGACAGCGTGGCCTGCATAAACACACACACACACACGCACACACACACACACACGAGAGGGAGAGAGAGAGAGAATGAGGACTCTTAGTTAGATGTTTTGAAGTTCGTCTCAGTGATTCTTCTCCATTTGATTCAGTTCAGTTAGAGAATAATTCATTTGATCAATTTAGTGACATTAAACATTAAACCACTTTTTTATATCACTCACAACCTTCCATATCACTGGATCCTCTAATTACATCCATCCACATCCACCCATCCATCCACCCATCCATCCACCCATTGATTGAATTGTGTGTTCAAGTAGCATCAGACTTCATTTATAATATAATTGACCCACCCATCCATCCCTCTGTTCATCCATCCCCACATACACACACCCACCCACCCATCCCCACATCCACCCACCCATCCGTCCCTCTGTTCATCCATCCCCACATCCACCCACCCATACATTATATCAAATGAATTTCATCCATCCAGAATTGTAAGCCCACACTTCCTTCTGGGGGCACATACTGTGTTTTGATGATGAGTGTAGATATCCATTTCAATCAGTCCTGAAACTCCAAATCTAATCTGATCCTCAGCACAAAACCAGTCTGGATAGTAAAACATCCCGATCGGGTTTTTCTCAGCCTGAAGATAAAACGCTGGAGAGGGGCTGTCAGACCGTAATGCAGCTTAAAGCCCTGGAAGTCCATAACAACTCGAAATAAATGACGGGTCTGAACTAGAAAACAGGAACCAGACGAAACACCTTGTAAAGCAGCAGCTACATAAGAAGACGGACCACCTTTTCCTGTTTACTACACTTCAGCCACAAGACCTTCTGAAGTTAAAGCCGTTCAACTCTGAATACGGGAGGAGTTCTGCAGAACATCCGCCGAACGGGAGTGAACACTGACATGTTATTCAGTCCGTCTGGAAAAATGTGTTTGGTAACCATCCAAATCCGTATCAGTCACGTCTCTGTTAATGCAGCCTCAAAATAGGACTTTTTGCTTCCAAAAAGACACCCAAAAGTGTGTGCGTGTGTGTGTGTGTGTGTGTGTGTGTGTGTACAGCTCACCATCAAAAGTCTGGAATATTACATCCTGTAGCATTTCTTGATATTCCTTGACCTGTGCTGGGTTTCCCCTAAATACCCCTATAGAGGAAACACACACACACACACACACACACACACACACACACACACACACACACACACACACACACACACACACACACACCATCAGTCAAAGCACTGCTCTGCTTCAGCAGCATCAATATTTAAACATTAATATCATTTAAAAAATAATGAAACCAATATTATAATAATATAATAACTGCTCTCAGTCTCACCGTCGATGATCATGTAGATGAAGAAAATGGGAAACTCGCACTCGATTCCATCAAACAGCTGCAAAAGAGCCACAAAGAGAGGTCAAAGGTCACGCACAATCACCGCAGAGCTTTATCGTCATCATCACACACACGAACGTGTTCAGGCCTGAGAGCGCTGCGACACACAACCCCGATTCTGAACACCGTCATTAATAAAACACATTTCTTTCTTCTTAAACAATGAATAAAACATGCTGCTGGTTTTCTGCTCTGTGTGTGTTTTTTTTCCATACACAGCACATTAATTATTCTTAAATATGGCCTTTTCTGAACGTTTAAAAGCACGGTCTTCATTTATTTATGTATAATATAGTAAATAAATATATGTAAATAAATAAAACATAACATAAGTGCACTTTATCGCACGTATACGTTTTATTTCTTCTTCCAAAATGTGAAACTCGCTAAATAAACGTCAATTATCTCTGAAAATGAGCTGAAGTGCGACTCTGAAGGTGGTGGAACTTATTTGAACTTCCATCATCAACAGTTTTAGGCATTTTAAAGCTGAACGATCTCACGTTTACAGTCGTATCCAACCCCCTGCAGATGTTCGGACCGTAGATGCAAAATTGTGGAGGGTCTCCAGGTTGGCAAGGGGAACAAAACCCTTTCCAAAAAGTTGTGCTAACCTGTCTCCACCGGTAGGAGCATCACCGTGAAGAGGAAGGCTTATGGAACAACTGTTAACCTTCCCCAGCCTGGACAGCCTTTCAAAGACTCCTCCCGTGCTGAGGCCGGGCTTGTCCGAAAGGTCAACGCTGACCCAAGGACAACACGGAGGGAGCTCTGAGATCTCACGGTGGTGGGGACATAGGGTTCAATAAATACCACGAGTAATGTACTCCACCACAACAGTGTCCATTTCAGGAAGGTCCGTAAGGAACCTTTACTTTCAAAGCGTCATGTCAAGGCTCACTGATGGTCGCCGCAAGTTGGCTCACTCTGCTCATGACGGACAATCCGTCCTTTCTACGTCTCTGTGGTTCATGTGGTCCTCCCTGATCCTTCTAGCAACCGTGACCAACAGTGTGCTGCCGTGGCAATACATCAATAAGACCATCCGGCTTCCCAGAGCCCTGCGATGCGTCCCCCTCGAACTCTTCCAACTGGACGAACTGCTTTCGGACTCTTTTCTGAGGCACACTTTACTCGCAAAGGATGATACCAACACAACAGCATGAGTCGAAAAGGAAATCCACACAATGTGGCGGCCTTTTAAAGTCAGGTACAGCCTGGATTACGACACATGAGCAACAGAACCTTCTATCATTCGCAACCTACCCACCGGGTTCCCTTCCTGTGGGCTCACTGCTTCCGGGTGCAATGAGACTTATTTTTAAATATATAAAGTATATGTTTATTTACAAATATTCCAGACATTATTTGCATCTACGGGACTAAAATGAGCACATATTTGTAGAGCAAACGCAAGAAGACGTGACCAATAAGCTCCGTCCTTATCGCTGCCTGCGCCGTCTCTTCCTACAATAGCTCCGGTAATATATAAAGCCACACACAGAACCTGATGGACCACCGCAGACACAGCAGAGAAACCTCCTCTTTACAGCCTCAACAGTTCAGCTGACACTGAAAACAATTACGTATGAGACACTATCAGCACAGCAGCCGAGCAGAAACTCCATTAAAACGCCACAGAGGCCACCGCCCCCTCCAACGCCACAGCCCCGAATCACTTGGGTCTGAAATTAAATTCAACGCAGATGTAGAGATGTTTGCAAATGTGAAACAGAAGCGAATTAATTTCAATCCTGCGACTCATCCCGTCGGGGCAACACTGAGGTGTACCGTGAAATCGTTCAAATGCCAAATTCTCCTTCCCTCCTCTGAGGACAGTTTTACATTCGTGTCGAAATAATTGAATCAAAAACATGCAGGACATGCACACACATGAGTGAAATGGACAGCAGTGCTGCTGGAGTGTTTAAACCCCCCTCAGTGTCACTGCTGGACTGAGAACAGTCCACCAAACAGAAACATCCAGAAACATTCCACTAAAGATAAACAAGCCCTGATTATTTCCTACTAATATCTAGAACGTGAGGAGAATTCCATTCTAAGCTCTTTAAAGACGCTGTAATCGTGTCCAACCGACTGAACGGAACCGTAAACAATGCGAAACTAAGGCTATACGTGCGCGGGTGGCCCAAATTCCAACGAGAGCAGGCCATCCGCACCCAAATCCCACCAAACAAACATTCGTTTATTCAGCTGTTTGGTTGGGTTCCGTCTTTGCGTGCACTTGCAGCCGCCGTATTTAGCAGCACATTTCCACGCTGCAATTAAGACGAAGGCTACAAACCTGCTAAGCTTAGCGCTGCTAAGTTGATTAGCGGCGAACGCTGCAGATATTCAGACACATTTACACACAACATATTGATCTGCTCTTCAAAAGGATAATAACACCAAAGCTGTGAGTCAACCTCCGATTCCCGGGATCTGGGCTGGATTTAGCGAAGCTTTCCAAACAGAAGACCTGCATGAGATCTGAAAGATAAACTCCATCTCAACTGGCTGCCTCGGAACAAAGGAACGAACTGGTTCTGTTTGAACACGAACGAAACTAAAAGCCCGGTAAACAGACACAGAGTTCGTGAGAATCTGTGGTCAGCATGTTCACCTCCCAGCACAGGGATCTTTGGTTCATCCACTGGAGGTACAACCCTCTGCCACAGAACTGAACCATGAACAACCAAACTAGACACCTCCTCACCACCATACGAGGGGACATTTACCCACATCTCAGTTGTAAGGACTAATATCAGCTGAGCTCATCTTCACGGCTCGTTTTACAGAAGGTAAAAAAGTCCGGAGTCCACCGAGTGGGGACGTGCAGTTGGTTACAGTGACTGATGTGGCGCGTTTGGACGGGACTAAAATTACGGACAAGCTCTGGTAGAAAGACTTCACCCCAACTAATCAACCAATAGGGCTTTAAACAACTAATCTACTAGTTCTATTAATACACAGGTATTAATTATCGTTATTAAAGGACTTGACCAGTCCACGGGTCACTGCCGCCCTCACATTATGATCAAAGCCAAATCGAGGACGCCACAATATTCCGACCAAATCGACTTGATTTAGGCTGATTCAGGTGCTTGTGAGGCATCTCGGCATTAGAAGAGCTATGTTAAGCAAATACTGTAAAGTTAATATTGTATTTATTATCATTATCGTGAATGTTAGACATTATTAAAGCCCACTTTCTACAGCAACGAGGAGTCCCTCAACTTTCTCTCTGGACACTGGGAGCAGGCTGTCTATCAACTCTCCCTAAATGTAATTGAGACTTTCCTATCTACGCTGGAGATCTCGGCGGATGATCGCGGCGGCGGTAGGAGATAAGAGCAGGAGATTACGGCATAATGAAATAAAGGACGTTAATTGAACTGGTCTCGCATCGTTGGCGTATCTCGCCTAAGCCGCTTCAGGACCGAAACGGGGGAGTTAGCAGCCTGATGAGAAAATAACAAAATTAATCCACAATCACGGCACAGCTGAAAACCTAATTTGACTGAAAGGATCGTTCCTCAAGGCCTTAAGTGGCCTCGATTTCAGACTGGACCAACAATTCGCATCAGACACACACACACACACACACAAACACTATTAAACAGATACAGACAGACAAACACAAGGATACACAGGGAGACAGACAAGCAGACAGAATGAAAGACAGAGAGAGACATTAGTTCCACTTACCATCGTCAATGATCAGGACCCCACAGGACCACCACAGAGCAGCTATGATGTGGGTGGTGGGTCATTCTCAGCACTGCAGTCACACTGACATGGTGGTGGTGTGTTAGTGTGTTAAGAGTGTTCAGAGTGCTTAAACCCCTTATTGTCACTGCTGGACTAAGAACAGTCCACCAACCCGAAACGTCTGTGGGCAGCGTCCTGTGAGCAGTGATGAAGGACTAGAGGACGACCAATTAAAACTGTGCAGAGACAGATGAGCTTCTGTCACTGACTTTACATCTACAAGGTGGAGACACTCGGTAGGAGTGTTTGATAGAGTGGACAGTGAGTGGACACAGTGCTTAAACACTCCAGCAGCACTGCTGTGTCTGATCCACTCGTACCAGCAACACACACACTAACACACCACCACCACGTCAGTGTGACTGCAGTGCTGAGAATGACCCACCACCCACATCAGAGCTGCTCTGTGGTGGTCCTGTGGGGTCCTGATAGTTGTAATGGTTGATCGATGTCAATTTTGAGTGTCATGACAGGCTGTTAATGTATGTACACCTTGTTTCTACTGATCGTCCTTCAGATGTTTCTACTGCTTGATTGGACACCTGTGGTCAATTCAGTTGATTGGACATGATTTGGAAAGACACCCCTGTTTCTATGAGGTCCAATAGTAGACAGTGCAGGTCAGAGCACAAACCAAGACATGAAGTCTAAGGAACTGTCTGCAGATCTCAGAGACAGGATTGTATGGAGACACAGATCTGAAGAAGGGACAGAAACATTTCTGTAGCAGTGAAGATCCCAATGAGCACAGTGGCCTCCATCATCCGTAAATGGGAGAAGTTTGGAACCACCAGGACTCTTCATAGAGCTGAACGTGGTAGAATGGTCAATTTAAGCATTGCTGTGAGGATTTGATCGCATTCATCCACAAGATGGTTTGTGAGATCAGGATGTTGGAAGATCCTCACCCCACCTGATCCTCAACTCATGCCTCTCTAAAGTATTGGATGGAGCACCACCATTCCAGAGAACACAGTTCCACTGCTCCACAGCTCAACGCTGGGGGGCTTTACACCCCTCTAGTCCACGCCTGAATTTAGATATGGAGACAATAGATATTTGTTTATCTGTTCCAGAGAGTCCTATTCTATTGGTAGAACACCTTTACAGAACCTGAAGGTTTGCTGAAGCACTTTAATAGGACCCTCCATAGTTACATATTGAAGAACCTCCAAAGGTTCCTCAAGGATCTTGGACTTTTAACTGTGTCCAACAATACGAACATGATCAGTGTTTTCAAAGTTATAGTCACATGACATCATACAACATCAGACCATCCGTCAGACTTGATGAATGCCGAAGAGCTGTTGGAGGACGTGCTGAGCTTGGTCAGTGTGGTCCACAGTGTAAAGCTGAGGGGTTTCTAAAAGCGCTCTCCTGCTGAGTATTTCTGCAGTAGAGATAACGGCTGGAGAAGAGAGCAGATCTGAAATAAATACTGCCCAGGTGGAGAGAGTAATCAGCGGAGCTGCCCCCCGGGGGTCCCGCTACACTTTACTGAATTCACCGAGTGAGATTTAATCGCTCACCGCAGCGTCCGTTCTACACGCCAAAGCACCGACCGCACAGGACTCGGCTCAAATATGAGGCAGATAAAACCGCAATGACTGTTCGACTGGATCGATTCGGGACCAACTCCGAGAGCAAAGCCAGCTAACAATTACAGAAACGTAATGCAGGCGCTTCACACTGCGTATCATCTAGCCAGAACATTAGGACCATTCCCAAATGAAGGTGGGGGGGGAACCGTGCAGCACATGAAAGTGACGGCTCTCTTTTGTGGGGCTTTTCCCCTTTATGGTGTCTAAACTTCTACTCTTGCTTTTCTGGGGGCAGCCGTGGCCTGATGGGTAGCGATCCACCCTTGAGGCTGGAAGGTTGCCGGTTCAATTTCCTGAACTGGCAGGATTTGACTGACTGTCACTTAACTCCCTTGAGCTGGTTTCCGGGTGCTGAGGATAGGGCTGCGCAACACTCCGGAGTGAATTCACTAGGGAGGGTGTGTGTGTGTGTGTGCGTGCGTGTGTGTGTGTGTGTGTGTGGATGGGTTAAACCTGGAGTCTGTGTGCTCCTTTAAGTTGGGTTTTGATTAGTTTTCCCTGAAATGGTTGTTGAATTTAAAGCAACCCTAATAACGGAGTCGAGGACCGGTGGTGGTGTAAGAGCATCCTTTATCAGCCAGTCCAAACCGGTCCCCAGTATTGGTGACTTGGGCGTAATTGATGAATGAAAGGAGTGCAGGGACCCCACCGCCTGAAATGAACACCCGAGAAAGTGTAGCCGATGCTTGTACGGAGTAAATTTAGTTCGTGTTCCGAATGTGTCCCAGCGCATTTCAAAAGGCAATGCAAGCGTGAGCTGCATGTGTGCGTTGCCTTAAGGAGTGCTACAGCGACAGCCAAGTGGTCTTGAACAGCAGGAGTGCGTTTTTTCCCCCGTCCTCTCTCGCGCTGGACCGGTTTGATTGGACTGTTTGTCCTCTATTGCCCCCAAAAGTGTTTTAACCACCACAGTGTTGTAACACACACACACACAGCACTGGCATCTCCGTCC
The DNA here is from genome assembly GCA_034509495.1 of Acestrorhynchus altus. Lineage (NCBI taxonomy): Eukaryota > Metazoa > Chordata > Actinopteri > Characiformes > Acestrorhynchidae > Acestrorhynchus > Acestrorhynchus altus. The sequence goes on from CM067523.1 coordinate 20,579,717, forward strand.
TCGCATTGAACATGTTTCTGCTTGGCTGCAACAATATGAGATGTTCACAGTATGATACCCATTTCAGGAACATCTTGGAAATAAGTGTGATGTTTCATTGGCAGCTTCAGAATACTACAGCTTTTTTGTCAGAGACGATTCTCTCTGGCCAATCCGAGCTCTGCGATTGTTACAGGTCACGTTGTAGTCCCTACGTGGCTGGCTTGGAACCATGAATCAGACACTGAAAACCCGGTTCCAGGTGCCAGATACCAACGGAAAAGCAAAAAACCTGAGGAGAGCAGAGCAAGTAACATTCAGTGAATTCCAAGTTTGAGGGAGGTCAGATCATCATTACGTCCAGATGACTGGGCCATCTGAGCGTCTCCCAAATGGCTCAGAGCAGGCGCGGAACGATGCCCGGCCAACATTTGAACAGACTGAATATGCGTGGGGGTCTCCATTCGTAACGAGGCTTGCGGGGGCCTCCCGCTCAGCAGTGGAAAGTATCTAGCACTGGTGGCCCCAAGAAGTTCAGACTACCAACCAGTGAGAAATTTCAGGGACTCAAGGGTATCGGAGCTGTCCGGTTTAGGTGGAGTCGTGCGCCCTGCTGTGAAGAAGCCTACAAAGAGCTCATAATGGAAACTCGAGCGATGGAACTGGACCTCAAAGTGCTGAGAAATGCATGTTTTCTGGTAGATCAAGAGGACGGAGGAGGGAGCGAGACTGAAACCAGAAGATCGCAATCTTACCATCGAAGCACCCTCTGAAGGTGTCCTGCGGTATCTGGCACCAAGACATCATATGAGTCTTATAACTTGTGAGATGGGACCTCCATTAGTACCCTTGCTCAGCCATCACCCTCTCACTGGTTCACTGGTTATCCTTCCTTGGAGCACTTTGCTAGATACTGACCACTGCACACCTGGAACACCCCACAGGAGACGTTCTGACCCACTTGTGAAGCCGTTAGATCTGGTTCTCTTCCAGGAGTCAACGTCAGATGAATGCCAGACAATCAACGCCACTCATTTCGCCTGTCAGTGGTTTTAATGTTATGGCTGATGGGTGTATGAACGGAGATTAGGAGATTGTCCTGTTTCCCGTGAGTTCATTAATTCTGGGAGGTCAACTGCAGCAGCTAATGGACTGATTTGCCCTGTGTTACATAGATGTACCCCCCCAACACCCCCCCCCCCCCCAACACCCCCCAATTTAGATTCAGGCTGAAGTTAATATCCTCTCAGATGGGATTTATCCAGGGCCAACTCATACTCCTCCTCCATCAACAAGATGAGAGGAAATGAATTAATGAATTAATCTCTGCTGGATTAAAAGGTGTGTATGAACATCGCGGCGGACTCGCGCATCAGCATTACCACTAATCTTCATTTTGAAGGCTAATCTCCGAGTCTTTAAAGACACCGAAAAGTCCAATCCCTCAGCAGAGTCTGAGGAGACCGGAGATGTTGTTCTTTTGATTTAAATGTTCCATCACAAGCTTTAATTCACTTATATTCTGTGTTACGTTGGAGTTTTTTTGAATAATCTCTGAAAAAAAGTCATGAAAGGTTGTAACGTATTTCAGAGAAAACATGATTTTTAATTCATATTAAAATTTCATTCTTTATTCAAAAATGATTTAAGGTTGAAGCCTGAGTTGTTAGTTTATTGGGTGTTTTTTTAAGACTTGCTTTTGAGTTTATTTCAGGTCTTTAAATCAAAAACTGATTTCAGGTATGAAATCTGATTTCGTTATTGAGCTCAGGTATTAAAACATGATATTCAAGCTTATTTCAGGGATTAAAATCTTAGTTTTGAGTTTATTAAGGTACTAAAATATTTTCTTTTTAACATATTTTCTTTATTTCAGGCATTAAAACTGAACAAAATTAGAAAAAGAATTAAAATTCATGTTTAAAACGTTAGTTCACATATTTGTTCTAATTAAATATGAGTAAATAGATATTTAAATACTCAGTTTACAGTCAATTTCATTTTGTAGAGTGCGCTTGTGCAAATGTTTTAGTTGATTTCTCTACAGAAATGAAGGAGTTGACCACAGTATGCTGTCCAGTTTGTACAGAGGTCAGGAACAATCTACTGCTTTGCAAACCTTCATTTCAGCAGGTCTGTAGTATCTCCGGTTCTTGTCCTCGTTGGCCGTCCTGTAGCCGTCCCGTAAGAACCGCTTGAAGCCATATTTCCCCTTCAGCTTTCGGACAATCTTGTCCAGAGTCTGGCTGTAAAGCGCGTCGTCGTCCACGGCGAAGGCTGGGTAGCTGATACAGGGCAACAGCGCCGCATCGGTGTTCTAAACAACAACGCAAACAACAACCAAAATAAACAGACACACCTTTATAGAATGTCTTTGCTTTTTTTTAAATAAAAATATATCATAACTTTAACATTTACAGGGTCAATGCGTCAATTCACTTCAATTCAGTTCCAGCTGATTCAATTAAATTTAATTCAATCCAATTCCTTTTGATTTACTACAATTCTGTTTGATTCCAGTCCAGTCGATTCACTTCAACTTAATTCAGTTTAATTCCATTCAATTCCTACTGATTCATTACAATTCCAGTCCAAATGGTTCTCTTCAGCTCCAGTGAGTTGATCCAGTTCTGGTTATGAATTTCAATTTGATTCAGTTCACATCCTATCACGTCACATCAATTCCAGTACTTTTGATTCTAATTCTAGTCCAGTCAGTTCACTTTCAGTTCCAGTTCAATTCAATTCTAGTCTGATTTGATTCAATCTGAAGTCCAGTAAATATACTTCACATGAATTGAAATGAATTCATTTCCAGACCAGTCGATTCACTTCAATTCAAATCACATTAGGTCGATTTCAGTCCTTCTGATTCGAGCCAAATCAGTTTGAGTTGATCATATTTCTTTCACGTGTTTATGGATCAAACAGAATTGAGTCATTTAGGATTGCAGTTGGTACAAAGCGATCTGAGCTTCCATTGTCAGCGACGTTATCTTTGAGCCATCTGGTGTCAGGAGGGGGTGAAGAGACTGCGTTTGATTTATTGCCAAACTACTCCTTTATCAGATCATCTGCATCGCGCCACAGAATCACACGGAGAACAAAGAAGGTTTTGTGTTTTAATGGCATTAAACTCTGTAACGTACGTGAGATCGGCTCTCTCTGGGCAGGAGGGAGCAGAGGGTCTGCCTGTTGCGGTTGTGAGCATCCAAGTCCACGAAAATCACCGACCAGGAGCATCCCTACAGAGCAGAAACACACACACAGAATCACCGTCATTGTCTTGGAGTCGGCGCTGCTGTTTGGGAGACATTCAGCAGAATCTTCTGCTGCCGCTGATAGTGGGCTTTACAGCGGCAGCACAAAGCCAGTTAGATGACATTTTATAAACCAGCCATTTTCAGCAAAGTGCAGAGCAGCACCATTTGGATTACTGTAAAAGCTTGGGCTCCGTTTTTAAATCGTTTTCACAGCGGACGCTGCAGCAGGTATTGTCCAATTTAGCCTGGGACGAGCAGAAGATGCTCTAAAAGCAAATGAGAACGTCCAAACAAAAGCCCTGAGCAGAGCACAGCACACTGCAACGGGCCTGGATTCAGGACTAGCTGATGAGACTTTAATAAGTGTGTGTGTGTGTGTGTGTGTGTGTGTGTGTGTGTGTGTGTGTGTGTGTGTGTGTGTGTGTGTGTGTTGCAGCAGCTTTTCAATAACACACTTGCTGAAATATGGTGATAAACTGGATCATCAATCTTTGAAGATCTATTTCAGCTCAATTCAATTCCAGTCCACTTGATTTGATTCCATTTGATTTGATTCCATTTGATTCAAATCGATAAGATGACATTTGAAATAATCTCATAGTTTACAGTTGTTAAGCACCATCCCCTCAACTTAGTTTAGCCCCGCCTATTCATCCCACTGCAGTTTAGTCACACCCATTCAGCCTACAGTTCAGCCCCACCCATTCGGCCTACAGTTCAGCCCCACCCATTCAGCCTACTGCAGTTTAGCCGCACCCATTCAGCCAGTTTAGCCACACCTACATCTACCAATAAATAGTACATTCTGAATAATACATAGTGGATACTGAAAAGTTCAGGTTTTCTGAAGTATTTGAGAAAAAGTTATGAATTTTTGTACATGACAGGAAACAGAACTCACCACTTCTAATCCTCAGCAATAATACCTGAATAAAAAGCAGCACTTCTGCAGTTTAACGGGTCAAAACAGATTAGAAAAGGAGGAAAACCTGCTCGCACTCCAACCGAACAACAGCAGGTACCAAAACCCATTTCCCAAACGGTATGAAAAGTGACACCTGACGCCTCCACATGGGTTTGAAAAGCTTCAGAACAGGCAACGTTATGCAACGCTTACTGCCGTTTTGGGCTGCTGCTAAACTTTCCTCAGGGTTTTTGAGTTCATTTTGTTTTCCCATCAGGTAAGCGCCCTGAGTGGGAGCTCCCTGGCCATCAAGGGCACTCCAATCATTTCAGCAGCGTGTCCAATTATTCCCCCATAGCCTCTTCATGTCTGCTGCGCCTCCCGCAGCCCCCTTTTACACACATGCTCTGTCTCACTCGGAGCGAGACTAGTCTCGGCCCGCTCTCATTTCCATCAACACACGCACTCGCATGCATATACAGCAGGTGCCGTTCAGGACACGCTTAACCCATCTGTGAAAATAACAAAGAGCTGAAGCACCTCTCCATCTCTCAGAGGCTTCATAAAACCTCCAATTTACATAGCGGAGGACACCGTGTGTGTGTGTGTGTGTGTGTGTGTGTGTGTGTGTGGGTGTGTGTGTGTGTGTAAATATCTGACAGCAGAGGTGTTGAGAATATGTGCAATCATACACACTCTGTGTGTCTGTGAAGGGCAGTGGATATCACACACTGCCCAGAGTCATGGGAGAGGAACCAGTTATCACGTCCCATTACTTTTCCAATTTCCCTTAGAACGTGGATGTGAAGTCACGATCATTCAGCACCTGTGGGCAGCCACTGTGCTGTCCACTGTGGCTGGTAATGCCTTCTATGACGTATTGCTGGTACACACACGACACTGTGGACACTGTGGTCACTGTGGTCACCGTGGTCACCCGGACTCGGTCAGTGTTCAACCTCACTCTCAAGATAACACCTCACAACATATTCAGGTGTGGGCGTTCCCATTCCCAAGTCGTCCCAGATTCCGCGTTGATTCGGTTTGGTTACGTACCATTTCCTTCCAGTTATATCATTTCGGAACAGTGGTTTATGCCCGTCCATTCAGTCTGCAACAGTTGAGCCCCACCCACTCAACCTACAGCAGTTTAGCCCCTCCCATTCAGCAGACAACCGTTTAGCCCAGCCCAGCCTCCAGCTGTTTATCCAGCCCTCTCGGTCTATAAAAGCTTAGCCCCTCCCACTTTTCCAACAAACGTTCAGCCCAGCCCATTCAGCCTACAGAACTTTGGCCCTGTCCCTTCAGACCATCGTCTCAAACCATCTATCCAACACACTCATAAGGTGGTGATTGGTATTTGTAGCTCCTAGGCTCCCCCTAGTGTTGGGAAGTATAATGTGCATTTACTCCACAGCAAATGATACACAAATCATACTCAAAACATGATTTGAGTGATTTATTTGAGAAGCTGAGAGCTACACATGCTTGATCTGAAGTGAGGGAAGCATGTGGACTGAGGCTGTAGAGGATTCGTACAGGGGTTTGCACTAATATGGCTCCAGAGTTGCATAGTGAAGAGACGCCGCTCTCCCTATTTAAGCCAGCAACGTAAATACGAAGCTGCTATTTTAAACACAAATGTCACACAATGCTGCTTTAAAGAACACAACGTGAAAATGCTGAATCCTTTAAAGCTGCACACACTGTGGTGTGTTTCATCCGCACCTTACACTGGTATATTTCAGTGTTTTTGAGTAATAGCACCTAAAAAGCCCTCTTCCAGGAGCTGAGAGGATAAACCCATCTGTATTCACCTGGGTTTTTTTTTGCACTTGGATGTGTGGGACCTGCTGATGAAAGCCGCGGATCTATCGGATGGGAGCGTGTGGGGGAGAGAGTGCGCTGGAGAGTGCTCATTAATATCCCAGCCGAATCCACGGGATCGCTCAGAACTGATGCAGCCTCAGACAGCAGCACTGCACTGAGCACACAGGCCGTGTGGCTTCTTCTCCAAATTACAGGAGTGAGACTGCGGGCCAGGTGTGATAAAACCTCATATTACATAAGCAGAATGTTTTATATTCCAACAATAACACCGTGTTATAGAGAGGGATATTACGGGTGCAGTGTTTGCTGGATATACAGTTCATTTTCATCACAAAAAAGCTCATTTTTTTTACTAGCCAGCAACCATCACCATGTTTGGATCAAAAATGTTCTTGCACCTACAATGTTTTGTGGGGTTTTCTTTGCTTAAAAAGACTAAAAACTCTTGAAATAGATCGTCCAAAGTGTTTTTGAGCTGTAAATTTTGGTGAGTTATTATTAATGACAAGGATGTTTATCATTTATCATTTTATTATGTATCAATCCCTTCTGAAATTTGAACACTGTGTGAGCAAAGAGAGCAAACAGCCCCTCCCTTCTCGTGTCCCCAACGTCTGGGTCAGTGGTACCATTGGCCCCGCCCCTCTCACTGATCAGTCGGGAGTCTGCATGCAGGTTGGGCGTGTACACGTGGACAGAGCAGTAAACATGCACTAAAAGCAACTTCGGTATTTAAACTGGGATTTAATTTAGTTGCAAACAAGTGAATTTAAGACCGCTCTTCGTTGTTTACACACACCCCTAACCATCGAGACGACTTCCTCTGAAGGGGACGTGTAACATTTGACATTTTACACATTTTACCCTTTACTGTTTTAATCTTAATCTTTATTGTTTCAGGAAATTCTTTGGAGATTCTAGAGTTTGTGACCAATTTAAACGCAGCGTCAATCACTTGCGAAGCGTTTGCGATTTGATTGGTCGGTAAAGGGCGACATTAATAAAGTCATGTATTAAATTAAAAGCAGTGTGGTTTTATCTGGACTGTGAGCGGCTGCATTTTGAGGGAGGATTGCAGATTTGAAACTCGCCTAGTTACCCATTCAGTTTGAAAATTGGTGATCAGGTTTTCAGCAAAATTTAGTGGAAAACTACAAAGAAAAACGGGACAAAAGAAAACTAGAAAAAATAAAAACGAGCTTCAGACACCAGACAAGCTTTACTTGATCAATTACATTTGAGATTAAAGGGGGGGAATGAAAACGAGTTTCCATAAACCGTTCCTGCAGTTCAAACCAGGCGGATGGGGAGATCCGCACTTTGTGGACAGCTCCATCCCATAGTCTACGTTTCATAACTCAGGATCAGAGGAACCTACAGACATGAAACACATACCAGAACACACTACAAGACTTCCCCCATCGAATCCAACTTCAATCCCAGTTTCAATACCAAAGCAGCTTCCAGTGCATGTTTACTGCTCTGTCCACGTGAACATGATCATCCTGCGTACAGACTCTGACTGATCAGAGAGAGGGGGCGGGGCTAATGACATCACTAACCCACTGACACTGGGTTATATGGGCTAAACTGAGGAGGGAGGGGCTATTTGTTCTCTTCCTTTGCTCACGCAGAGTTCAAATTTCAGAATAAATGTCCTGAGACGGGATAATACCGACACATAAACAGCAAAAATCATAAAAGGATATTCGGTTTGGTGGTATTTTATTTGGACCACTGTCAAGCGTTCGTGTAGAGACTGGAATCTCCCCCTGGCTCTGGACTGCTTCTAAGACAGTTGAATTAATCACAGGGCTCGTGGCAGAATGTAACCAATGAAGCACATTAATCGTTAACGACTGCTTACAAACAAATAATGAAAGCCCTCTGATGCGCAGAACTGCGGCTTGTTCGGTGGTTCTGACTCCAAAGCTCCTGGAATCAGTAGACAATTAAAATCGAACTTGCGTGTTCAGAGCAGTCGTGCAGAAACACCGAGTCCCTTCTGCACTGAAAGCTCAGCATAAAACTATAACACAGCCACGGACCTGATGTCTTGATTAACCTGGTCTCTAATCCTCAGAACCTCTCATCAGGCACTTTTCTCCACAGCTAAGCCTCCAGCTATTGACACAGCAGAGCTCGGCAAAGCAGCCAGAGACACTGAAGGTCAGAGTCGTTCCTTCAGACATACGGATTCATTAGTGTCTGTACAGAAAGGACGAGCGGGAAGGAACATGGGAGCAGAATTTAACCCAAAAGAACAGAACAGAAATGAAATGGAACAGAACAGAACGAGTTAATGACTGCCCACTGGCCTGGAATGGCACAGATGGAAAGCTGACCCCTTCAGCCCAGCTGCCCACAAAGTCCTGCTTGACTTGGACTAGTTGCCCATCCGCCATGACCATGACCGACTATGTAGAAATGAACGTGGACCCTAATTATGCTGCTGTTACTATTACAACCACCATCAAAACCATCATTACTTCACTACAGCTGAGCATTACAGCGTGTCCCACCAACCGGAAATACCCGGTCAACAGCGTCCTGTGAGCACAAACTGACCAGCACAAAATGACCAACACAAACTGTGTGTTGTTTGGAGCGTTTAAACACTCCAGCAGCACTGCTGTGTCTGATCCACTGGTACCAGCGCAACACACACTAACACACCACCACCACGTCAGTGTGACTGCAGTGCTGAGAACGACCCTCCACCCACATCATAGCTGCTCTGTGGTGGTCCTGTGGGGTCCTGACCGTTGAAGATCAGGGTGAAAGGAGGACACTGAACGTAGGAGGTGATTTTAAAAGTTATGAATATTTTTCCTTTAAAGTGTAAAAGTTGTTGTTGTTTTTTTTTTCCAGAAAAGTCACCATTTCAGAAGTAAAGGCTTCTGTTACGACAGTGATGACATTCGCCGGAATGAGGCTTCTACTATGATTCCGATGGAAAGATTATTTCAGAGAAACGGAGGGCTTTCCAGTTTCCCAATCCATTAGGAGCTATAATGAATGTGGCTCGTTGCAGTTGTAGCTTTTTTGTCAACAGCAAAACAAATTAATCCCGCTAACGACTTCTGTGAAATACCGAAGCGTAACGAGGGTGACGAGAGCGCCCGCCATTCGTCAAGCGCAGAAAACGAACCCATGATACGGATCGCCGGCCCACGCAGAACACAATCAGGCCCAATAAAGCAGAATCAGCCAGAGCTGCAGTGGAGAGACAGATTACCACACTGGAGCGTATCCATTTAACAGACAACCATCGTTCCCCTACAGGCATAAAGACACAGAGCTGATGAGAAAATGTGCTTCGACTACAACACAGTCTGGAGAACTGAAAGCATCTGAGGAGGACAAGGGTCCGAAAATAGCAGAGAGGTCATGTTTACGGCTATTTCGATGTATAAAAAGAGACAGAGTACAACCGTCCTCAATATCAGCGAGTCTCCACTCTCTCAGCATGTTTGAAAAAGGGGTGGGGCTTAGGGAGGAGCATTATTATTCATAAGGTCGCTGTACAGGACCACCACAGAGCAGCTGTTATGTGGGTGGAGGGTCATTCTCAGCACTGCAGTCACACTGACGTGGTGGTGGTGTGTTGGTATGTGTTGCTGCTGGAGTCCTTAAACGCTGTGTCCACTCACTGTCCACTCTATCAGACACTCCTACCGAGTGTCTCCACCTTGTAGATGTAAAGTCAGAGACAGAGTCTCATCTGTTTCTGCACAGTTTGTGTTGGTCGTCCTCTAGTCCTTCATCAGTGCTCACAGACACCTTTACTCTCTTGTATTGTGCTGGGACGTCCGGACCACAAGCAGAGGACTGAACCCACGACCTTCTGATGACTGGTTAAGCAAATGAACAATGTGACACCAGTGGCTGAATGTGTGCTACAGCAGGGAATCCAACCATAAAGGCAGCGTAGATGTTGTTTCATACAGTGACAGAAACCCGGGAGCGCACTGATCTGTTCAACTGACCAGCGCGGCCGTCCGGTGCACACACTACTCTCTCGAGGTCAAATGTGATGAGTTCAAGGAGACAAACACTGTAAATGAAAAACCGATGAAACGATTGACCATTATCTCAGTCGGGGTTGAAGGCTGAAGCTCTGTCTCTTTGATGGAAGATGCTGATGTGAGAACATAGCAGAGGGAACGGGAATCTAACCTACCTGATTTCCAAACAGGTTGAATCCATTGATCGCCTCGAGCGCTGCCTTGGCCAGTCCGACGGAACTGCAAGGCGAAAGAACAGATCAGTGGCGCCATTGATTTTAGAGGCAAGTCCTTTCTGGTGAAGAAAAGAACATTAGGTCCGTCATTTCAGAGCACTTAGAGGAGAGGAGACAGCCTGAGCTGATGGGAGCGCCCTCTTTTGTTCTGGATATCATTTCCCATAACAGCTTCGGTGCACAGCCGCGCTCTATTCAAGTTTAACAAAGCGAATTACGTCGGCCGTTTCTGTTTTCTTAAACTACCCACGGCACTTGAACAAGCTTCCGCAGGCCAAGGGCTCCACAAGCCCAATAAAGTGGCCCAGCAGAAGCGAGGGAAGCAAACAGGCCTCAGAGACCCCGGCTGTCAAAAAGAAGGCGTTCGTATAGTCCCTCAGATGTTGGTTTGTTGTCTCCGGCTTCTATAACTACAAAAGAAATCAATGCTAACTGTTCTGATGTTGACCTTGTCCTACACTGACGCTGATCATCTGAAGATACTTTCTCTTGGCGGTGCGAGACCCTGAAAACACTCGTCCAGCGATTTCTTGGGTTAAGACATGAGGACGTACAGGTCATCTAAACACCACTGATACGTCTTTTAGTCCGTTTAAGCAAAAAATATATATTTTTAATTCAATTCCAAGTAAAAACATATTTGAAAATGATTTTTCGGGGGAATAAACATGGAGCTACAAAAAAAACGTCCCACAAAACTGGTCCAGGGTTCAAAAGGTTAAATATGTAAAGACTGAACGGGATGTCCCAACAGTAGACAATGAAAACAAAGCAGCAAACTGATGTATTTTGCACATTTAACCATTTTATCCTGCAATTTATTTGAATAAAGTATAAATTTACACCAGATTTATTCGCCTTCATGTCTGTAAAACCACGGTAATTGAATCCGGGTGAAGAACAATGAGCTCATGCTTTAGTGAATCTCATTATAATCGATTAGAACCTTCAAAAGCTTTCATTGAACATCTTCAGATCAATGCGTCACAACGCGTTCCACTGCCGCGTCAGGTGCGCTGCTGTCCTAACCAGCCCTCTCGCACCGACAACACTCACCAGCTACGTCCACAGTCCAGCCCCGGCCTCTCTCAGACGCTATTGATTTTGTGTCGGGACGGAAAAGCAAACTTACACGGACGTTAACGCGAGGGCTGTCGGCTGCTGATTGAATGCGCTGCATTTGCAGAAGATAAAGGTTATAAAAATGGTGTCCGACTCAGATTGGGACGCGGATGAAGAAATGCAGAGGAAACAATAGAATCAGTATTCCTCAGTGGAGCCGCACCGAAGCAAAGAGGAGTTAAAATTCCACTGGTGTCGTCTTTTCTGGGACGAGCGCGAGCTGCTGAAAGGCCCCCGAAGCTCACGGCTCTCACTCGGAGAAACCTGGCACAGTTTCAGTGTGATCTGAAAGTGATGACTCACACAGCAGCAAAATGACTTTCATTTTCTTTGTTCAAGTCTGGAGGATGATGATTTAAGACTAATGCAGGAAAGCATTTATCACCTCCTCTCGCTGGCCTCCTGCCCACACTCTCTCTGCCACGGTCAGGAAGCCAGACATTAGCCTTCATTCACCCATTACAGCAGGTGTGCATGTCCGGGTGGAGGAGGAACCCCTCGTGGTGCCATTGAGGCAGGGACTCCACAGGGCCTGTGAAGACGTCCTGTGGTATCTGCAGCACCAACATCTTGATGTGGGCTCCGTGAGCTCAGTCAGCCTTGGGTCACCCTTCCTTGGAGCACTTTTGGTAGGAACTGACCACTGTTTTTGTCCAAGTGTCTCAGATTCTTGTCCGTTCTTCCTGCTTCTAACTTACATGCAGGAGCTCTTTGTGATTCTATAATTCCAGACTGTAGTTCATCTGTTTCTCCTCCTTCCACCCTGATCTTCAATGGTCAGGACCCCACAGGACCACCACAGAGCAGCTATTATGTGGGTGGTGGGTCATTCTCAGCACTGCAGTCACACTGACATGGTGGTGGTGTGTTAGTGTGTGTTGCGCTGGTACGAGAGGATCAGATGCAGCAGTGCTGCTGGAGTGTTTAAACCCCTCAGTGTCACTGCTGGACCGAGAACAGTCCACCAAGCAATATCCATCCGACAGCGTCCTGACTTTACATCTACAAGGTGGAGCAACTAGGCAGGAGGGTCTAATAGCGCAAGACACACTAACACCACCACCACCACCACGTCAGTGGGACTGCAGTGCTGAGAATGACCAATCAACGGTAGCACAGGTCATAGTACTGGCACGAGTGCACGTCCGACACAGAAGCTCCGTTTAAGGTGGAACGGACGTTCTTTGGTATGGAGAAACATCCCAGATGATATGGGCTGTAGAAGGGTATTACTGGTACTAGAGGTTCTGGATTAAACTGAAGAAGCTCTGAAAAGCAGCTAATATATTTATTTGTGGAATCTTTTCAAATAAGTGACAGGAGCTGATAAAACACGGCCCAACGGAACGCTCATCCTGATTTATCGCCCGTTCAGTGGACGTGAACAAAGTAAGTAATAGTCCGCTAAACTGCTGGGCGTCAAGCTTTTGTTCCTGAAAGTCTCCTCGGCCTCATTCCCTGAAATGCTAAATGTGATATTTTCTTTGGGCTTTAAAAGCTCACTGAAGGAGTCAATACTCTAATTGCCTCTCCGAGGAGATGCTATGTGTTTTGGAGATAAGGAGCAGGTTGATGGGGAGAATCCTTCCTGAGCTCTGCTGGACGGAGGGTCTACAGTAGTGCTGAAGGGGTGTTTTATTTACTGCACTCTATTAAATAGGACATTATGAGCCAGGGCTCGCACGGATGGTGGCTCCTGGCCTGGGCTGATAGGAACCTTCTGTGCATGTCTTCTATTATGGCTTGGTCCAGCGGAGGAGGAACAGGAATATCACAATCACCACCACCTTCCGGAGTGACCTGCTCCTGGACTCTTCCATGTTCTGGTCCACCATAACTTACGTCGGATGCTTTTCCCTTTTAGACATAATCCGGTTGTTGATCCTTATATTGTTTTAAAATGAATGGAATGGAATATTAAGTCCTACAATCCAAGATCTGATGTTTGTGGGCAGCTGCACGTAATTTTTCTGGGCTTCAGAACTCAGGATCAGAGTAACCAACAGATATGATACACATCGTAATAAACTACAATACAGAGTCATCCAGCTGAATTAAATCCCAGTTTAAACACCAAAGGAGCATCCAGTGCATGTTTACTGCTCTGTCCACGTGAACATGATCAACCTGCATACAGACTCTGACTGATCAGAGAGAGGGGGCGGGGCTGATGATCAACCTGCATACAGACTCTGACTGATTAGAGAGAGGGGGCGGGGCTATCAGGGATATGACATCATTGACCCTTCATTCTCATTTTCCTCGTTAGCCCAATATCTGGCTTTAGCTCTCTTTTTTGCTCAAATTTCAAAATAAAAGTCCTGAAACGGGATAATACAGACACATTAATACCAACAATAATAAAGGATATTGAGATTGTTTTTTCTATTTTATTCGATCATATGTCAAGAACTTGGAAGAATTATTATTATTATTATTATTATTATTATTATTATTATTATAACTGACAACATTATGTTGTGATGTCATCAGCCCCGCCCCCTCTCTCTGATCAGTCAGAGTCTGTATGCAGGTTGATCATGTTCACGTGGACAGAGCAGTAAACATGCACTGGAAGCTTCTTTGGCCTTTAAACTGGATGGAATCGAGTGAATTTTTGTTGTTTTCTGAGTTGAATTACTGATGCAGTCTGACCGTGTGACCATCATGGTCAGACAGGGTCACTGCACTGGGTGTGTTGCACACATCATGTCTGTAACTGTCCGCAAAGTGCAGACCTTGTGTTCTAAGAGTTAACAAAGCTGCTGTGCGAGACTGACCTGGAGTGAAGCTCAGTGCTGCCGTTGTTGTATTTACTCCCTCTCTCCCACATCCCAAAGTCCGGCACCCGATACGCCCTCTCCACACAAAACACCAGGTTCTGGATGAAGGACACCTTCAAACACAAACGTGGTGACATGTGAGTGTCGGGCTCTTTCAGTGCTGACTTGAGATTTTAAGTGCGTTTGACAGTTTTCATTGTGTAAACAGGAGAAAATAAACAATGCAGAAGGAGTAGAGACCACGTTTGATATATTACCGAGACCTTACACCTCGAGATCTGACGTTTATCATCTCTGACAGATTGTGAACCCAGCAGACGTTCAGATGTTTTGTCAGAATTTGCTGTTGATTAATGAACCAATAGAAATGCTCCAAAATGACTTGGAATTAAATCTCCTTACATTGACTTTCACTGAAAGTCAACCCTTGAACAAAACAATGTATAGTTCAGTTGTGCTGCTCTGTTATTTTGGAAGCACAAAGGTGCACTTTTTATATACTGGGTATACTGGGTATACTGGTCATTTTCTCCACTTCTCTAACACAGTTTAAGTATATTAGACGGAGCTGCCCGATTAAACACTAAACACATTAAAAGTGTTTAATTTATTCCTGTAATACGACAACTGTGCTCAATCACATTCAGCGTATCGAAAAGTATCGTCGCGGGACGTCATTAGAACATTTATAAAAACACGACCAGTTCAGCTACCACGAGCATTCACAGGAAGGAACCCGGAGTACCCACAGGAACCTCGCACAGACACGTGGAGAACACCAAACGCCTGACAGACACTGACCCGTGTGGGAATCGAACCCACAACCCCAGAACCCTGTAAGTAACTAAGTAACGATCTGATTGGATAACCAGTATAACCAGTATTCCCAGTGCATGTTGCAAGTTTCCAAAATAACAACGTAAATACAGAACAGCAGAATTTAAGTATGCTTAAAAAATAGTTGCACCCAGTAGGACGTGTGGGATCGCAGTGCTGTTGGGAAGGAAGATGAAGGTGATCAGGATCAATAACTGATGATAACTGTAGTCTGATCTGATCAATATTTATTGATCTACTCATACAGAAGTGGTGTCTCTCAGGACGGTGAAGGTTTAACACAACACGCCAGACGTCTCTGCATGGAGGTGTAGAGGTTCTTAATGGTGTTCTGTGATGATCCATTTCATGCAGCTTGAATGTTCTCACTCAGTTCTGCAGATGGTGTGGTAGGGGTGGAGTGTTGATAGAGCGTCCAATAGCATCCACACATTTTCAATCAGGGACAGGTCTGGAGATAAGACAGACCACGGCGTAGTATCTGTGTCTTCAAGGCACTCGTATCCCGCTCTGTTTATATCCCGATATAAATATCAATATATCGCTCAGCCCGTATCCCACTCTGTTTATATCCTGATATAGATATAAATATCGATATATCACTCAGCCCGTAACCCACTCTGTTTATATCCCGATATAGATATAAATATCGATATATCACTCAGCCCGTATCCCACTCTGTTTATATCCCGATATAGATATAAATATTCATATCACAGTTTTTAGTTCCATAAATGAAACATTTCTATAAAAGACAAACTGGTCCCAGCACTGTGACTCGGGATGCCTCAGTCCTACAGGTCTTTGGGGAAAGTGTGGTCTATAAGGGGGGTGAATATGAACCCATTCGCACCATGACTTACCATATCGTCCCAGTTTGTGTCGCGGACTGGAATTCTCTTTGGCAGTGGAGGCCATGTTTCGTTAGATGAACGCTACTGCAATCGTCTCTGTCAGCTACACTACAACACTACAACTCTGCAGGTTAGTGGAAGCATTAGTGGAAGAAGACAAATTACAGTGAATTACACAGCAAGTCATCAGGCATGGTTTGTGAAGGAGCATGCAACACAATTACAGTCAGAGAATCGGAGCAGATCAAAGAGCAGGGATGCACAATGATACTGGAATTGGTATCAGATCAATAGATTAGACTGAACAGTGAGAATGCATTTGCTGAACCGCAGAGAAGACATTCATAACCCGTATTCATTACAAAACGTTATATTTACTGTGTAGATTTCTCCCAATTTCTACAGGCTTTGTGCCACAGCTCCTATATCAATGCATCCCCACCAGTTTGATCAGACGAAATGATGCAGTGTTACAATGTGGAAGAAAGATTGAGTTTGTTACTTCTAACAGATTCTCATCTCGATCGCATGCACTTTATAATTTACAAGGAAATTTCATTATTGTTCAAAAGCCACTAAGTTAATCCGTTAATTATCCACAATTGCACACCAATTGAAACATCTGATTTCTGCAGAAATGTCTATCCTCTATGAATGAAGTGTCCCCTCATCTCTTATCTTGTGGCCTGAGGATATTATTTTGTGCACCTGAAAGGTAACATGTGTGGTATATTATCTGGTGGACAAGCCTCATCTAACTTTAGGGGCTCCACTGTCTTCAGACTCATAATCGGATCATGATATCCTTTTATCCGACCCTCAGACTCATCAGACTCATCCCTTTATCCGACTCAGAAGGCCTGAAGCTTTAATAAAAGAACTCTTATTCTATAATGATGATGACAATAATAATAAGCCAGTGAAAATCAAACCCTGGCCTAAGGATGAGCAAATCTGAGCTTTGATATGGAGGAGAAGCTGATAGTCCTGAGAGCAAAGAGCAGGTCTGAGAGCAGGTCTGAGAGCAGGTCCGAGATCAGTACAGAGCAGGTCAGAGAGCAGTACAGAGCAGGTCCGAGAGCAGGTCAGAGAGCAGTACAGAGCAGGTCCGAGAGCAGGTCCGAGAGCAGTACAGAGCAGGTCCGAGAGCAGGTCCGAGAGCAGTACAGAGAGCAGGTCCGAGAGCAGTACAGAGAGCAGGTCCGAGAGCAGTACAGAGAGCAGGTCCGAGAGCAGGTCCGAGAGCAGTACAGAGAGCAGTACAGAGAGCAGTACAGAGAGCAGTACAGAGAGCAGTACAGAGAGCAGGTCCGATATCAGTACAGAGAGCAGGTCCGAGATCAGTACTGAGAGCAGTACAGAGCAGGTCTGAGAGCAGTACAGAGCAGGTCTGAGAGCAGTAAAGAGCAGGTCTGAGAGCAGTAAAGAGCAGGTCTGAGAGCAGTACAGAGCAGGTCTGAGATCAGTACAGAGCAGGTCTGAGAGCAGTACAGAGCAGGTCTGAGAGCAGTAAAGAGCAGGTCTGAGAGCAGTAAAGAGCAGGTCTGAGATCAGTACAGAGCAGGTCTGAGATCAGTACAGAGCAGGTCTGAGAGCAGTAAAGAGCAGGTCTGAGAGCAGTAAAGAGCAGGTCTGAGAGCAGTAAAGGTTGGGTCTAAAAATAGGCAGGACTTTAAGGTTGACCTTTAGGTCCAGCTGCTCCACTGACTCAGCCGTGAAAAACGTGACCAAACATACAAACACAAACAGCAGAAAGGACAAGAGAATAGATAGAAGGAGAAGAGATGAGAAGAGAGGAAAGGAGAGGAGAGAAGAAGAGAGGATGAGAGACGAGAGAATAGAGGAGAGGAGAGAAGAGGAGAGGATAAGACAGGAGAGGAGGAGAGAGAATAAGAGAGGAAAGCAACAGAGAGGATAAGAGAGGAGAGAGGATAAGAGAGGAGAACCTGAACGTTTGGTTTTAAACTCCAGAAGCTTCCAGCCGACATCCGCCAGAGAGGCCATGTTTACTGCTCACTGCCGCGCGACACTGTCGTAAAGCGGTGACGTCAGACAGGCGTTTTAACTTTTATTTTTATTGTATCGTATTTTTATTTGCAACATTAAACCCAGACATGAAGCAGGAATGTGTTTAAAGGCGTTTTTTAGGCGTTTTTGTTCTGAGCAGAAATAAAATGAATTGTTTGTATAAACGCGTGTGCCGGAAAGCAGTTGTTGTAGTCTCCAGGCGGACAGGATGTGGCTGCGGCGCCTCTGCTTCTCTTTACCCTTTTTACCCTCTTTATTACCCCCTTTACCCCCTTTAGTACCCTCTTTAACCCTCCTCCTACCTCTGTTGTCGCTCTGCTCTCTGCACAGAGCCGCGTCCGCGCTGCAGGACGTCTCCGCCGACCTGTTTGGACAGGAGAACCAGGGAACTGTGGCCGCTTTCGGTGATTTTAACTCGGATAAACAAACGGATCTGTTCATCATCCGGCAGCGTAAGTCCTCAATAACCCGCCCGGTCCGCTCTCATCCCATATATACACCTATATACACTCTACACACCCTTCATATACCCTCTATATACCCTTAAATGTCCTCATACGCCCTCAATACACCCTCATATGCCCTCAGTACACTCTTATAAACCCTAATATACCCTCTATATACCTTTTATACACCCTCATATACCCTCTATACACCTTTTAAACTCCCTTATATACCCCCATATACCCTCTCTACACCCTTACATGCCCTCATACCATCCATACACCCTTATATACCCTCATAACCTTTATAGACACATACCCTCTATATACCTTTATATCACCACATGAATCCACTATACACCCTTATATACACCCTGTACACCCTCATACTCTCTTATATTGCCCCATATACACTCTATACACCCTTATATACCCTCATACCCTCCATATAGTCTTATATACCCTAATAAACCCTCTATACACCTTTATGTACCCTCATATATCCTCTATAGACCCTTATATGCTTTCTGTACACCCTCATATACCCTTATATACCATCATATACCCACTATACAGCCTTATTTACCCCATATACCCTGTATACACACTTATATACCCTCTATACACCCTTATATACCTGCTTTACACCCTTATATACCCTTATATCCCCTCATATATCCTCTATACATGCTTATATACACCTCATATACCGGCCTGCACTGTCAGCCATTATATACCCTACATATACCCTCTCTACACCCTTATATACCCATTATACACCCTCATATACACCTCATATACCGACCTGCACTCTTATTCCTTATATACCCTGCATATACCCTTATGTAACCTTGTATACCTACATATACCCTTATACACCTTTATATACCCTTCATATACTGGCCTGTGCTCCCATCTGTTAATACCCTTATACACCCTAATACACCCTTATATACCCTTCATACACCGTCTATACACATTCTATACACCCTCTGCTCTCTCATCCACTATACATCTTCATATACCCGTCATAGGCCTTTATATACCATCATACACCTTCATATACCCTACATAGACCCTCCCCACTCTCATCCACTATCCACCTTCATATACTTTTCATAGGCCTTTATATAACCCTCATACACCTTCTATAGAACCTCATAGGTCCTACATAGACCATTTGTGCTCTCATTTGTTATACATCCTTATACACCCTTCATAGGCCTTTATATACCCTCTATACACCCTTATATACCCTATATAGACCTTCATAGTCTTTTAAACACCCTACATAGTCATTCATAACCCCTCTATACACCCTCATATACCCTCTAATACACCCTCATATACCCTCATACACATTCATACACCCTACATAGGCCTTCAGAACCCCTCTATACACCCTTCATATACACCCTCACATACCCTATATAGACCTTCATATAAACCCTCATAGACTCTCTATGCACTCATCTGTTAAACACCCTCATACACCCTACATAGACCCTCATACACCCTACATAGACCCTCATACACCCTACATAGACCCTCATACACCCTACATATACCCCTCAGACCCTCTATACACCTTAATAGACCCTCTATAAACTTACACCCTACATAGCCCCTTATACACCCTACTAAACCCTACATACACACTCTATACACCCTTCATATACTCCTCATATACCCTCTGTACACTCTACATAGACCCTCTATACATTCTTATAGACCCTCTACATACTCACCCTGCATAGACCCTGCATAGACCCTGCATAGACCCTGCATAGACCCTCCATAGACCCTCCATAGACCCTCCATAGACCCTATGTTGACCCTTAGTGTCAGACTCATAATTTGAATATAATTATCACTTTTCATTTCTTAAGTGTTTTAAATGTTCATAACAAGCTCAAATAAATCAGTGTCACTTGGGAAGTTTAATGAGTTTCATGTGTTCATCATGATCTGTAGCTGCTCCCGTTCTGTATCTCTCCTCCTGTACGAGTTTGCTGTGTTCTAGATCAGTGGTTGAGGCTGGATAAGTCCACTGTGTTCTAGAACTGCTTTATTTTGTATGTGTTCATATTTTAACATGTTTCTCTAATTCTTTTGTTTTTTCCAGAGTCAGAGCTGTTGATCTTCTTGGCAGATCTCAAAGCTCCTTATTTCAAACCTAGGGTGCATCTGACCAAGGAAGCTTTCCCCAGGTAAAGATGACATCCACTAAAGGTGAAATATCACAGTCATGACTTCAGAGTACTGGGCCACTGCTGCTGACCATGGTAATCTTCTTCTTTCTCTTCCAGGGATATCAGCATCATCAGTAGTGTTGTTCCAGGAGATTATGATGGAGACTCTCAAATGGATGTTCTTGTCACTGGTCATCCAAAAGGCTCAGACAAGCTACAGACAAAAGTCTTCATCTTCTGGGGAAATAACCAAACACTCGGTAAAGCTGTGAATACAAAGTCAGAGATTGATACTATCCCTGTGCCCCCCACCCTGTGCCTCCTCTCACTGGCCACTTTATTAGAAACACCTGCCCTGTGCTTCCACTCACTGGCCACTTTATTAGAAACACCCACCCCGTGCTTCCTCACTGGCCACTTTATTAGAAACACCCACCCCGTGCTTCCTCACTGGCCACTTTATTAGAAACACCCACCCCGTGCTTCCTCACTGGCCACTTTATTAGAAACACCCACCCCGTGCTTCCTCACTGGCCACTTTATTAGAAACACCCACCCCGTGCTTCCTCACTGGCCACTTTATTAGAAACACCCACCCCGTGCTTCCTCACTGGCCACTTTATTAGAAACACCCACCCCGTGCTTCCTCACTGGCCACTTTATTAGAAACACCCACCCCGTGCTTCCTCACTGGCCACTTTATTAGAAACACCCACCCCGTGCTTCCTCACTGGCCACTTTATTAGAAACACCCACCCCGTGCTTCCTCACTGGCCACTTTATTAGAAACACCCACCCCGTGCTTCCTCACTGGCCACTTTATTAGAAACACCCACCCCGTGCTTCCTCACTGGCCACTTTATTAGAAACACCCACCCCGTGCTTCCTCACTGGCCACTTTATTAGAAACACCCACCCCGTGCTTCCTCACTGGCCACTTTATTAGAAACACCCACCCTGTGCTTCCTCACTGGCATTATCAGAAATCCAGTGATGTTTAAGTGATGTTTGGTCCTCCAACACCTAATTTTTCTCTTGCAGATCAGGATGGGAGAGTTGACCTGAATAAGACCTTCATTGACCAACCCCTTGTTATGGAGTAAGTACATGTGCAGTGTTTGTTCTTGAGCCTCCAGCATTCTGGTCCAGTACTGCTGGGTCGGCCTTCTCTCTGTCGGTTCAGTATGAGTGCCTTTACCACTTCCGTTAGAACTCTGGGGTCAATTTGTGGGACCTTCATGTAGTTTGATGTACTTTTATTCATCAAACATTAGAAAAGTGTTTATAGGATACAGTCACACACACCAGAGATTGTTATTTTCAGGAGACCCTAAATAGAGATACACAAAAAATTTGTTTTGTCTTATAAGGTCTAAAAACATCTCAGAAATTGATCATCCAGAGTGTTTTTGAGCTGGGTTTTAATTCAGTTGGAAAGGAGTGAGTTTTCTGAACTCCCTGACGATCCATCATGAATGATGGTAATTCATTGTCAAAACCAATCAGTGTCCCCCAAAATGCAACTGGGGAAGCAGCCTTCATTGCCTGGGTGCGGGCACCGATGAGTGTCCTGTGACTGGACTAAGCACTGACAGGTCATTGTGCTGTATTTGTGCTCTTGTTTTTCCAATTGCAGTTTTAATGGAGACATGGTTCCAGACATTTTTGGAGTGGAGGGTTCTTCAGGTTTGACAGACGTTTGCTATCTCCGTGACAAGTGAGAAATCCCTTGGTGGACTATTTGAGCGTTGAATTACAGCACATTTATGACACGGTTGGTTTGAGGTGTTTGTTTGTTTTGCAGAAAGCCTCAGTGTGAGCAAGCTCTCAGTGATGATGTGAAGATCCGTGTTCCTCACTCCAACGCTTTCATCGACCTGAACAAGGACTTCACTGCTGGTGAGTGACGTAGTTTGTGGGCCTTTCTGGCCAAGGGTCAGTTTTAATCTTATCGTACCTTTATTAAACGTCAATGGAATAAAATGCTTTTCACACTCAAACGTCTGCAGTTTGAGAAGAAATGGAGTTTGTGGAAAGGTCTGATGGACTTCAGTGTACTGGCTGACACAGATGTTCAAATGCACACACAGCTTGTTTAGCCCAACATTGGAACCATACTTAATGCCAAACAAATGATTGAGGGTCCCCAGCACTGAGCATTCAAAATCTAGTAGAAAGCCAGAAGACAGCAGGTGCTTTTATATGCACTCAACAGGATGACTGTAGAAAATCTGATTTGGTCAGGAATCCAATTCAACAGGTTTACATACAGGGGTTGGACAATGAAACTGAAACACCTGTCATTGTATTGTGGGAGGTTTCATGGCTAAATTGGAGCAGCCTGGTGGTCAATCTTCATTAATTGCACCAGTAAGAGCAGAGTGTGAAGGTTCAATTAGCACAGTTTTGCTCCAAATATTGCAATGAACACAACATTATGGGGGACATACCAGAGTTCAAAAGAGGACACATTGTTGGTGCACGTCTTGCTGGCGCATCTGTGACCAAGACAAGCAAGTCTTTGTGATGTACCAAGAGCCACGGTATCCAGGGTAATGTCAGCACCACCAAGAAGGACCAACCACATCCAACAGGATTAACTGTGGACACAAGAGGAAGCTGTCTGAAAGGGATGTTGGGGTGCGAACCCGGATTGTATCCAAAAAATGTCCTTCCCAAGACGAATTGATGCTGTATTGGCCACAAAAGGAGACCCTAGTTCACCATACTAATCAATTATTGTGGTCTAAAACCAGGTGTTTCAGTTTCATTGTCCAACCCCTGTATATTCTGGTATTTTGTTAATGGGGAAACTCTGGGTTTACGTAAATCAGGCAATAATTAGGGTTCCAGCTGACAAGGTGGGGACATTGTGTAGTCACCCAGGGAACTTGCCCCCTGATCAGGGACAGCTGCAGCTTGTCAGGAAGAGTCCATGCACAGACTGAGAAAACCTGAAAGGAATCAGAGTGAACTGTATACATGCGCGAGAAATCTGATGACCGAGCCAAAAATGTCTCTCCCGTTTCTAGGTTTTAATCTGATCTAAGGAATCAGAGAAAGCTGTTTACTTGTTTACTCAAATAATCAGATTACTTCTCAGTGTGTGTGTGTGTGTGTGTGTGTGTGTGTGTGTGTGTGTGTGTGTGTGTGTGTGTGTGTGTGTGTGTGTGTGTGTGTTTAATTGAACAAGTTTTTATAGAAGTGGAGTTTTGAAAGGAAAGGGAATTACCTTTACTCTCCATCACACTCTCGTTCTCTCGCATGCACTCTCTCATTCCCTCAAACACGTTTTCATTCCCTCGATGGTTTAAGGCCCAGACTGGCTTTTTAAGTGGCTCTTAAGCCCTGCAGTGGCGGATTGAAGACTACAGCAGTTTCACAATTTTCAACTTGACTGAGAGAGGCAGGGATTTCCATTTTCTTCACCAGTGAATAAATAAATCGGCTTCATCCGCCAGATTGTTTTTGCTGGCTGCTTTTCTTCTCTCATAACCTCGTCACCAAGACGGGGCCTTTTCTCTGCCAGGCTTCCAGTTCGGGAGCTTTAGTGTGTGTGTGTGTGTGTGTGTGTGTGTGTGTGTGTGTGTGTGTGTGTGTGTGTGTGGGTGTGTGGGAGCGTAACTCGCCTGTATTTGCTCACTGGGCTGTGATGTTTAAACTGTGCTGTAATTAATAATTAACCTGCTGAGAGACTTGAAACAATGTTCTCCTGATCACGCCACGCTGCAGTAAATCACAGGTAA
Source organism: Acestrorhynchus altus (assembly GCA_034509495.1). Taxonomy (NCBI): domain Eukaryota; kingdom Metazoa; phylum Chordata; class Actinopteri; order Characiformes; family Acestrorhynchidae; genus Acestrorhynchus; species Acestrorhynchus altus. The sequence continues at coordinate 20,603,941 of CM067523.1, forward strand.
GCATTCGTACTTCAGTGGATGCGGGTCATCTTTCAGTTCAGGTACAGAAAAATCAGCCCAGTTCCAGAATGAATTTCTGTTTGTTTCCATATAAATGACGTTGTTGGGGGTTTACATCTCTTCAGTTGACATTGTTTGTTTTCATCCTTCAGGACAATAGGAATTGTGGTGTTCACTGGAGAAGGGTGTATCTGCACTCTCAGCCCCTCATTGTCAGCCCCGGCTGTTAGTGTTCTGCATAATGTTGCTGAAACCCTGGTGAATTTCTGTACGGTGTTGTTAACTAGTGGTTGTTGTATCGTATTGTCGTCTTCTCGTACGCCCCACTTTGCACTTGCAAGCAGAATTACTACCTAATGTGGTCTCTTCGGTACTTAAACGTGTCGTTACAGTTCGCTCGTTAGGGTAAGAATGTGTGATGGCACTTCTGAAATGAACCACTGGACGCGTACTTCTATGTGAATGTTACCATGGGTCCGATAGTGCGGTTCTGACACTGAGGGTGCTGAACGTGCTGTGGGTCTGCAGCATGATCCTACTGGTTTACCGGCTCTCCAGATTCTGACACAAAGTGGACTCACGATACAGATTTTACATTGACGTAGTTCCCGTGGTGAGTTGGAAAACTGTGGGTGGAGAAACGGTTTATGAAATATGAACAGCATAAAGGAATCGTTCTTCAAGGGTTCTTTGGCAAAGCCACTGGTTCTATAGACGTTTGGCAACTTGAGGAGGAGTTTGCCTTCTTTAAATGAAATAAAACCTTTTTCTTGATTAGGTCGGCAAGGTGCAGTGCGATTAAGATCAAAGGTTCTTTAGTAAAGACTGTGGTTCTGTAGAACCGGTTGGTTTCTTAATTTTAGCAGACAAACTTTGTAGATGGGTTCTATAGGTTCTATAGGGATGATATTGAAACAAACTGTTACAGCGAATCAGAGAACATCTATTTGTTTCATTCAGAGCTCAGAAAGTACACTAAGTGGTTCTGTGTGGAACCATGACTCAAGGAACCATTTGGGTGCTTAAATAAGGACAGGATTGAAACTTGATGGGTGGGTTTGACATTGAGAGACATGAGAATGGTTCAACTTTCACACTCAACCACACGTGACATAAACAAGGGAGGACCTTATCGCTGAACCTGACTGACTATATAAGGTCGCCCAGTTGCATGTGCTTTCCTTTCTGACTTGTGCTGTTGTGTTGGTAGCATGCTTTGCCAGTGACGTATGCCTCTGAGAAGAGTTTTAAAGCAATTCGAGCTGTTGTAAGAGTCAGGAGGGGTCACATTGTAGGGCTCCGCCATACCGGTCATATGTATAGTACACTGTTGGTGGCAGTGGATAGAAGAAGGCACACACCAGCAACATGAAGGATCTGGCAGAACTACACAAATCAGGGAGAACCGACGGATTTTCCGAAATGTATAGTGTGACCCAACAACGTGATTGTGGACATTCAGCAAGCAGCAATGCCCTTCATGAATCCTCATCTTAGCTTCATATCACACAGCAACTGCCCTTAAAACAATGTTAACATCCCCAACAATTTGAGTGTTGTTATGCCAAACATGGAGTCTGTGTCATGGAGTCACTCTGAATGGTAGCTGGTCATCTTTGGTGATGAGTCCCACTTTTGTTTCGGTAGAAATGACGTATCTGTGTGTAGAGGCTCCGTGGTCAGCACCGAGATCAACGGTTTACGGTCATGCGTCCCATGTCCAGAAGCTCTTCTCTCTGGTGTGGGTGCAGGAACACCTTTGGTCTTTATTACAGACACTTTGAGTCCAACCATACGTTAATGAGGTTCTGCAACCAGTGGTTCTACCTTTTCTGAACACACACTCCGGTGCTCTATAACAGGACGACGCTCGTTCACATACTGCCACCTCAAGATCTCACCTTCAAGACACAGATACTATGCAGTGGTCGGTCTCATCTTCAGACCTATCCCTGATTGAAAATGTGTGGAATGCTATTGGATGCAACCTCAACACTCCACCTCCACCTATTACGGCTATGGACTTTTTGGGGACCTACAAATGTGCATGGTTATGACCCTATTGCAAATAGGAGGTTCTAGGTAGAGCTGAGATCCAGTCTTCATTTGTCTGCAACAGTAACATTTGCAGTGCAGTATTGATTGAACTATTCCTGTACGCGGTTCTTATGAACTGGAGAACCCGGCAGTCTTTTACACGGTTCAGGAAGAGCCTTCTATCATGTTTAACCCCAATCGAAGATCTCGCTTGGCCTTAAACTCTGCTGTAAATCCTAATTCCTCAAGCTTGTGCAGAAAGAAATTTCAAAACTGAAAGTATCGGCCTTATTTAAAGGCACGTCTGAGACCCATCTGTCCTCTCTTTTTAAACCAAATGAGATCTTGGAGGCGTTCATTGAAGTCTGAGCTGATTTGAAGGGTGAGGACTTTCTTGGTAAGCTTGTGTGTCAATCACCCTGACTGTAATAATCCCAGTGCTCAGCGCCCCACAGTAGATTGGGTTTCCAGTGTACCATAGATACGCGGTATTGATGTAAAGATCGTCACAGATTTGAATCCTCTCAAGGCTAAGAACCGACTGCGTGATTAATATTGGTGAGTGACCGTGTAGCAGCTTGTCCTTTTTTTCACAGTTTCTTTCAAGTGTAGCTTCCATCACCAAGAAAACCATTTCGTTTTGGAGTTTTGGCTGAAATATAAACAGCCAACAGTGAGGAGGTGAGATGTTCTCCCATGACAAGGTCCATCACCTGACCTCTTTCAATTCAAGCATGCTTTTCACTTACTTAAGGCAAACCTGAAGGTGAAGAACCTGAGAAGATGCTGGAAATGAAGCCTTAGCCTGAACAACGCCAGGGCGATGTCAGAATTGCAGACTTCGGACAGTCATTCGCCTCATGGTTGCATGTTACTCCAGAGCAACTACCTAGTAACACCATCTGCAATACCTTTGTAACCACCTAGAAGCACATTCTCCATCTGGGATACCCTAGCAACTACCTAGCATCTCCTTCACAATCATCGGGGATACCATAGCGATGTCTCATTAACACCATTGCAGCAAGCTATAATGCCATAGCAACCTCTTCGTAATATCATTGCAGCAACCTGGGATGCCTTAGCAACAACACCTAAAAATGCCATGGCAAAATCTTTGCAACCTCATCGCAGCAACCTTGAATATTACAGCAACGTCTAACAATGGCATACCCACCTGCATGCCATAGTACCCCCTGAACAGTCACAATCACCTGTAATACCATGGCAACCTCTGAACAACTCATCACAATCACCTGTAATATCATAGCAAATCCCAAGAAACACCTTCACCATAACAACCATCCAACCACTTAGGAACATGCCAGTTAACACCACAAAAGTGATGTGTTGGTGTGAAGAACCTTCTTTAAAAGGATCCTCCCACGTCTTTTTCACACATGGTTTGTCTACGTCACCCAAACGTGTTCTAGCCCTATTTGAAAGTGTCCCCAGCTAAAATCCCAACTTTTTTGAAGTCCAGATATTTCGTGACGTGCCAGGCTACACGTATATTTTGCGACGGCTTGGTACATGACTCGGCCAATCAGATTTTAGCACCAGAGCCTGACGAGAGTGAACAGACCAGGCTGTCAGTCATTCGTTCAGCGCAGGCTAAAGAGGTCACCGTGTCCTTCGCAGCTCCGGGCCTGAAGCCATTTATCTGAGCGGAGACGTCGCTCGGCTGGCTTTCTCGGTACATGTTTCCCACCCTCTCCGCTGGATCCTGGCATCCTCGCCACTCCCAAACCATCTGGAGGCTGTCCCAGCCCTCTGATTGGCAGGCCGGAGCTGAGGGAACACTGAGCCTCTGCAGCTGCGGAGAAATCGCAGCGGATTAACGGCAGCCAAGAGAGAGAGAGAGAGAGAGAGAGAGAGGAGAGAGAATGAAGAAAAATAAAGAGAAATGAAGAATATCCAGACTAAATCAAACGCCACTCGCTCTGTTATTATACCCGTTTAGTGTGGCAGGGCGTTTGCCCGCGGAGCACAGATGATGGCTTTCGAATGCCCGCACACCTGGACACTGGAGACACAAACCCCCTGCATGGATCCCTCCACCAGGATTAGATGACCGAAGCACGTTTTGGGCCAAACCTTTCTCGGAACTATAGTTAAACGTTGTCTATGACATCAAACGGTGTACTCCTACACACTTTAAAAATGAGGGTTCTTCAAGGGCTCTTCAGTAAAGAAATGCTTCTACTGAGCCATGAACACTCAAAGAACCCTTTGCATGAATAAAGGGTTCTTTGCATGTTGTAAGGATTCTTCAGCTTGATGGAGAATGCACCGCAGAGGTTTCTGTATAGAACCTTTTTAAAGGGGTTGTAAATTACACCCGAATGGTTCTTCTATTATAACTACACCATAGACATTAAAAATGACACTCCTCCAAGGGTGCTTTGGTTAAGAAAATGGTTCTATATAGGACACTAAACACTTAAAAGACCCATTCATGATTAAAGGGTTCTTCAGATTGAGGAAGAATGGTCTGTACATGGTTATATATGTATAGAACCTTTTTGAGAGATGGTCTATATAGCTCCCAAAAGCCTTTTACTATTGTTATGATGTAGCTTGTAACAATAGAAGAACCTTTTTGGTGCTATATAGAACCCTTTCTAACAGTCTCCATCAAGCTTTTATTATGCAAAGAACCCTTTACTCACGAAAAGGGTTCTTTAAGTGTTTGTGGTTCAATATAGAACTGCTTTTTACTAAAGAATGTAGAACCGTGAACACTCAACGAACCCTTTGCATGATTAAAGGGTTCTTTGCAATATAATAAAAAAGGATCTGTGTAGAACCCTCTACAGCACATTCTCCATTAATCTGAAGAATCCTTTATTCAGGGTTCGTATTTGTGAGTGTTCATGGCGCCTTTATAGAACTACTTTATTTACTGAAGAACCTTTGAAGAACCCCGACTTAGGCTGGTATGTGCCTTTCTTACTGTATTATGTGTGTAACTGGGTCAGTACAGCTGTATGATGTCATTAACGTGTGATCTTCAGATGGACATGGTGACGGTCAGGAAAATTGTACACCTGGAATTCCAGTCACACACTCGAAGCAATAAATATGTAGCACGTCCGTGTGCGCTGGCGTCCGGGTAAAAGGTATGGGCCTGCTCCCGCTTCAGCGTTTCCATCTAATAGAAGATCCAGATTGGACGGTTCAGTGCCTTCCATGCATTTCACACTCTGGTACCTGACTGGTGCCTTTAAAGGGCCAAACACACTTAGGACGGTCCTTTTAGGATGTTGGTGGGTTTAATTTAACGGTGTTTATAAACGACATTAAGTCAGATCTGCAGGAAAAAGCAAACAAAAACAATTATTAATCATTAAAAACGGAATAATTAATATTTTATTTACCGAACATTTAGTTACTAAATAATAAAGAGCAATTTAGCGTATTTACTGAATAATAAAGAGCATTTTCTCAATTTACAGTATTAACGTGTAGGTACTGAATAATATGGAGTATTTTTAATAATAATTATAGGATTTAATGAACAGCTAGAACTTACTGAATAATGTATCATAGATTCTGAATTATTTACTGAACAGTTGATACAAAAAAATATTGTAATTATGGAAATATTTGTACTTCATTTACTGAATAGTCGGTTACTGAATAATATAGTATTTTCTGAATAATTAATAATATTTACTGAATAGAATAATTTATTGTAGATGAATAAATGATCATCGATACTGAAGTATTTAAATGTTTACTGAGCAGTTAATTGATATTCATTTATAATATTTACTGAATAGTGAGTAGATGAATAATTTTTAGTTCCCGAATCATTTATTTTATTTGCTGAGCAGTTACTAATTCATCTCAGAAAATTAGAATATTGTGAAGGTTTGTTCATAATTTCATGCAAAAGGTTAGACTGAGGTTTTATGTTCATTACATGTAACGTGACTTTTATTTTGTTTTTGTTTTTTTAAACTGTTGATCATGATGGCTTATAGCTCATGAAAATCCAGAAATCCATAATCTCACATTATTATAATATTTAAATTCAGGTTTGACTCAATTATAAATCAAAGCATCAAAATGCTTTAAAATCTTTCACTTTAGAATGAATGAATATAAAATGACTGTTGAAATTTGTAAATTAAGTTATGAGCATTAAACTCATTATTCAAATTTGGAGACACTAGTAATTATTAAATAAGTAGTAATTTTTGAATAGTTTATAGAACTTTAGGGAATAGTTATCAGTTGCTGAATACTTTATTATAGAATATGAATAATTTGTAGTATTTACTGAAAAATCTAATCTCTACTAAGCAGTAAGTTTCTGAATAATAGAATTTTTATGATTTATATTATATAAATAGTAGTTTCTGAATAATAGAATTTTTATGATTTATATTATATAAATAGTAGTTTCTGAATACTGTATTGTGGAGAGTGAATCATTTTGTTAGTATTTACTGAATAATAGACATGAATCCCAGAGTTTAAGGAGTTAAACACCAGATTCATGTATTGGTTTTCGAGGTTTTCATCTCGACATTCCCACATTTTAAAGCCCAGGTATCAGTGAAGCTGTTCTTGGCCTTTATCTGGTTTGTGCTCCTCGCAGTGTATTAGGATAAACACTGGGTGATTACCGTGGACAGAGGTGAGCGATTAACTGCAGCGAGGCAGGTTAAACGCGCTGGTGGAGCCGAGCTTGATTGAATTTATGAAAACACAGGCTGAAGGTGGGCAGTCAGATCTGCAAACTAGTCATTTTTTTATTCTACACAGTGTAAACTTTTAGCAGTTGGGTGTTATGTTGTCATGGTGTTGACGTAAACCCAGTGTTGGTTTTGATTGATTATCACCCGAAAGTTTACATCAATACAGTGATTTCTGTCCAGCGTTGGAGAGCAAATCTTCTATTGGCAAACTGATGCTCATTGGCTAATGCTTTGCTTTCTCTGACGGCTCATTCGTAGGTGCTGTAAACTGTGGGGAACCGTCACAAAAGGCATTTTAATTCTATTTAAGATTCCTGAGTTGTTCAGTTTTGGTTTTATGTAAACAGAGCTCCGAAAATGCCACTCGAAAATGGTTACATCACATGGTAATGAATGCACAATGCCATCTACTCTGCTTTACTATAGGTTACCGTAGATTTTACAAAACACTATTTTTACCATCACAGTTCCGCAGATAACTGGTGGTTCTGGATATAAAATGACTAAAGCTGTGGCTGAAATGGTTCCCTGTCCCCTGGTTAGTATTGGGCTATACAGGGAAAGACTTTCATTTACGTAGTAGAACAGAAACATCGCTAGTATTTGAGTAAATTTCGCGTCACTGTTTCGCTTAGTAACGAGATTCACAGTTGCATTCTGGTCCATATTCAGCTCATTTACCTGAGCTACGATGTTTATATAGTAAAATTCACGTTCAAATTCCCCTTCGATTCAGACACTCATTAGTGCCCTTAAATATAAATCGGGAGCTGTTTCGGTCGCAGCCAATAAATGCGTTGTAGTCGAGCCAAACCTCGCCACTTTAAGAAAAGTCTGCAAGTTATTCTGCAGTGACCCATTTCACACCCAGCCGACTCCGAATGACTTTGTTTACGTCTCAGCCGCTGAATTATGTAGAAATGGAGGCTCCGTGGATTCAGCCATTGTACTGGTATCTGGGCAACGTTCTTGCTGAGCAGCAGCTTGGAGATTCTCATTTAAATAAACAAACAAACAAACAAATAAATAAATAAATAAGCAAATAGGAAAGAAACAAGACTGAAGGTTGTACCTGCCAATTATAAATGTCATTATGCACAAATATGCACAAAAGATACTGATGCTGCCTTGAGGCAGGTTGCTAGGCAACGCTGAATCTCAACGAGGCAAGCTGCAGCCAATTAAACAACCTTTTGGACTGAGAGTGACAAGTTAATTGTGGAGCAATGTAAAGGAAGCAGATTTTCAGCATTATGAACTTAGAGAAGAGGGAGTTGATCAAGCTGTTATCTACTCTTGCTTTTAATTCACTTCTTATTTTTAATCTCGGTTTAGACGAGTCGCCGATTCTTCACGTCCAAGTGTGGTTTGGGAATCAGGTTTTTGGAATTGGCCTAGTTATGTGTCCTCACCTCGATGTTCCCCTCACTATTCAGAAAAGAAATATGACTGAACATAAGCGTGGACATTTTATCAACACTGTGGTACATTTTGTGATGCATCAAATTGGACATTGTGGATGTCCTCACAGGACCCCACAGGACCACCACAGAGCAGATATTATGTGGGTGGAGGGTCATTCTCAGCACTGCAGACACACTGACATGGTGGTGGTGTGTTAGTGTGTGTTGCTGGTACGAGTGGATCAGACACAGCAGTGCTGCTGGAGTGTTTAAACCCCTCAGTGCTGGACCGAGAACAGTCCACCAACCAGAGATGTCCAGCTGACAGCATCCGGTGGGCAGCGTCCTGTGAGCACTGATGAAGGACTAGAGGACGACCAACACAAACTGTGCAGAAACAGATGAGCTTCTGTCTCTGACTTTACATCTTCAAGGTGGAGACACTCGGTAGTGTCCAATAGAGTGGACAGTGAGAGGACAGTGTTTACATGTTAAGGTCACGGGGCTTAAATACAGTATTTTCACATTTCAATCCTGATTATCCACGTCACTTTTGGTGTGTAATGGCCTTTATGCTGTTGGAGCTCCACCCACCTTCCCATTTACGTATTCATGTAATAAACCAGTCTGATTATGGACGTGTTTTAAATGTGTTTTAGACCTGCTGCCTGCTGGGTAGGCTAGATTACATCTCTAAGACAGCAGGTTTCAGACAGAGACACGCGCGCACACACACACACACACACACACACACACACACACACACACACACACTCACTCTGCTTGTTTTGCATCTTTGCAATCCACAGGAAAACAATCACACATAGAAGAATATACGACTGTTTTCTCACCTCCCTCCGCCTCAGTGAGACCGTGTAGATTAGACGGAACTGAAGATCTGTCCACTGATTCTAGATAAGGCTGCACTGAAATTGAAGGTTCTGACAGCTGCAATAAATGATAATATCTTTGTGGGGTTGGATAATAAAAATACACAGTCCAGCCAGAACATTATGACCGCCTCCTTGTTTCCATTTTATCAGCTCCATCGTTCATGAGCACTTTCTAGATCTGTAATTACTGATCTTCAGTGATCAGGACCCCACAGGACCACCACAGAGCAGCTATTATGTGGGTGGTGGGTGATTCTCAGCGCTGCTTAAAGAGTGCTTAAACACTGTGTCCACTCCCCCTCCACTCTATTAAACACTCCTACCGAGTGTCTCCACCTTGTAGATGTAAAGTCAGAGACAGAAGCTCATCTGTTTCTGCACAGTTTGTGTTGGTCATCTTCTAGTCCTTCATCAGTGCTCACAGGACCCTGCCCACAGGATGCTGACGGCTGGACATTTCTGGTTAGTGGACTGTTCTTCCAGTGCATGTTTACTGCTCTGTCCACGTGTACATGCTCCACCTGCATACACACTCTGACTGATCAGAGAGAGGGGGCGGGGCTGATGCTCAACCTGCATACAAACTCTGACTGATCAGAGAGAGGGGGCGGGGCTGATGCTCCACCTGCATACACACTCTGACTGATCAGAGAGAGGGGGCGGGGCTGATGCTCAACCTGCATACAAACTCTGACTGATCAGAGAGAGGGGGCGGGGCTGATGCTCCACCTGCATACACACTCTGACTGATCAGAGAGAGGGGGCGGGGCTGATGCTCCACCTGCATACAGACTCTGACTGATCAGTGAGAGGGGGCGGGGCTGATGCTCAACCTGCTGTGTCTGATTAAATGGAACGTGATCGGTGTACATTGAACAATTTTGAAGTTGTCAGTTTGAGACGCACATTGTCATATTTTCAGTTAGTGAAAGAGCTTTGCATAATCATTTTCAAGCTGGACTTGTGTCAATGAAACACACACACACACACACACTCACACACACTCACTCTGATCCAGGATGTTCTCCATGGTTTCCCCACCTAAGCGTGTTACTCCAGTGCGCTGCTTGTTTTGCTCTCTTCTCGTTTTTTTTTCTGCCTTTTTTCGTCCCTGCCAGGATAAAGTGAGAGAGAAATGGGACATGGCGTATGCGGGCCTCGGCGTAATCCTTCCCCACTACACCTACGTTGTTCCTGTAATGGTTTTATGAGATTATTTCTCCCTCAGAATAGCATCTCTCCATTTTCCGCCAGCGTTGTGTCATGCTTATGAATGAAGCGCTTTGAAAAATCGCGGGGTTCGAGGCACTCGCTGAAGTAGATTGGCTTATGTGGGGTGTATTTATAGGCTTTAGCTTTTCGCCTGCCCTCAATTCCACGCACCCCCCCCTCCCCTCAACCCCCCCTCCTGCTTTTCTGATGGAGTTTTGCTTCTTCTGCGATGTTCAGCTGCGCTCTTGTTCCCGACGCACTGAATAAGCATCTGAGTGTCGTTTGGGGAACGAGGCCGAACATGTGTAGACGCTGTATCTGATTACCATTAACAAGCTGTAACAGGGTGATTACAGGCAAAAACATGGGCTCATGCTGATGTCCTTATTTTTTTTTTTGGGTTTGGATGAGCTTGATGCTTCATTTCCTGCACTAAGAGTCTATGCAGTGGCCTATATCCTGAAGCCATGGGGCTGCACCGCTGCCAAGGAGGTTCAAACTGCGTTCACATTACAAACACACACGTTCACGCTGTACTGGAGCCGTAAGAGCTGATCCACATTACATTGGCCCCTGTGCTACAGTAACAGCCTCTGCTCCTCTGGGAAGGATTACACTAGATGTTGGAGCATTGCTGTCAGGAGGGTTTGATTGCATTCTGCCACATGGAAGCGTCAGTGAAGTTAGGTGGACCTGCTGATGTTGAAGGATTAGTTCTGCCAAAACCAGAACGCAGCTCCGCTTTGACTCTCCAACTACACCCATTACAGATTCATACTGGATTAAAGTGGATCCACAGTTACTCTGATTGGTGAATCTAGACACATTACAGATTCATACTGGATTAAAATAGATCCACAGTTACTCTGTTGAATCTAGACACTTTACAGATTCATACTGGATTAAAATAGATCCACAGTTACTCTGATTGGTGAATCTAGACACTTTACAGATTCATACTGGATTAAAATAGATCCAGAGTTACTCTGTTGAATCTAGAAACTTTACAGATTCATACTGGATTAAAATAGATCCACATTTACTCTGATTGGTGAATCTAGACACTTTACAGATTCATACTGGATTAAAATCTTCTGAATTATTGCATTCGAACCAGATGTTGATTCTAATCACGTGTTGTGATTCCTGTTCATTCAGATCACAGCTCTCATTGGTGAATCCAGCCAGACGCCGTCAGGGCTGTAGTTGTTCTTGCTCAGTTTTGTAAGGTTTGTCTTGAAGACATTTTCTCCAGCTGCAGTTTGGAGACTTCTGCTCCCGTCCCTAAAGCAGACTGGTGATGGCTGACCTTGAGGAACAGAGCCTTCTCCCTCGTTGTGCCGCGTTTGAAGTAAACAGTGCGACGCGCTGATCACAGCACATCACACACACCGAGGAAAATCTCAGAGGAGACGGAGCCTCGGTCCGGAAAAAGAAGACAGAATGACTTTGCCTTGGCTTCATCATGCTCGATGATGTATTTCTCAAAGGAAGGGAAGGAGAGTGAAGTTTGAGAATTGTCAGGTGGCATCAGCGGTCCTTCGCCTGCCCGAACTTGGAGATAAGAGCTTGATCTGATTGAGGTTATTGTACTTGTGTTTTATGAGGTGAGAATGTTGAATGTGGCCTGATGTGGACGGGATTAAGTGCCTGGAATGAACTGTTCTTTTGCCACGTTCCTAAACTTCCTTGTGCTTCCTTTCACGGTGATGGTATTCCCAAATGCAGTGGCCTCTTTCAGCAGGATAATGCTCTCTCCACACTGCATGCTTTGGAGGAGGCTTTGAGGAACATGATGAACTTCTCTGGAGAAGACCAACCCAAGTTCCAAATTCCCAGCATCTCAGTCTGATCAAGTGTAAGTGAAAACGACCAGTCCGATCTGGGTCCCAGCAGATCTCCAGTGTCCGACTGCTGGGAAAAGTTCATGTTATTTGGGTCACTGGTTTTAACCTTTTTATTTCCCTCTGTAGCCACGTCTCTGTCTGAACAGCCATATCGGAATTCATGTGTCTTTTACTTCAATCCAGCTCTGCCTTCATCATGAGTTATAGCAGGAGAAGGGAAAATGGACGACTGCAGTGAGGAAGGTGGGACAGTGGGGTAGTGGGTCCATAAATATTTGGGGAGATCTCGATGACCAATCAAAATATACCGTGACCGTTCGGTATCTAATAAAAGTTGGAACATGGACACAGGAGGACGCGGCTGCAGCGTTAAAGGAAGACACCTTAACCTTAGCTGTGAAGACGTGTTTTGTTGTTTTGAAGGATATACGTTCTCCAGTGGTCAGACCGGGTCAGACAAATGACCAAACACCAAAGGACTGAAATACAGCCATGTTCAACCTGCTTCAGAAGAGATGAGACCCTGGTCTGAAATGTTAGAGGCCTTCATAAAGCTCAAGGATTTCAGCTTTAGGAAATGGCCTCAGTGCTGCTCCATCAGCCGGGATGTGAAATAGGAGCGTATTTTATGACTGAGGGCTGACCATTAGTGTCATGTTCTGATGTCCAGAACATTTCTCCCTCTCTCCCCCTCACTCTTTCACTCTCTCGTCCCTGAAAGGCCTTGGCCATGGTGTCCATTTCGCTCGCGCCCGACATGACATTTCTCTATTAATGTCAAAGGCTCCTCTCCGGTTCTGGACTGCAGCGCATGACTCAGGTTAAAGGGACGGTCCATTAAAGGCTTTATCGATTGGGGTAAAGGGTCAAAGACTCACCGAACACAAAAGAAGTGTAGTTATATAAACTCTCTCTCTCTCTCTCTCTCTCTCTCTCTCTCTCTTTTTCAAACATGTTCTCTCTATATCAAACATTCTGTCTCTGATCAAATGAGTACATTTTCCTTTTATCAATTTTTTTTCCTCTTCTGTCCTTCTCTCACGCTCGCTCTCTCGCTCCCTCCCTCTCTCTCTCACCACTCTGATCTCTCCACCAAGATCCCACACTTTCCTTCATTCACATCGTCTCCTGCTTCTTTCACTCTCTTTTCTCTATCACTCCTTTATTATTTTGTTTACTTCGCCCTCCACTCTGATCTCTCCACCAACTGACTGCGCTTTCCTTCTTTCACTCTTTTCGGTTCCCCGTCTTCTGTCTCCATCGTTCTCTCTTTCTCATTTCTTTCCCTCTGCTGTCTTTCATTCCATCACTCCTTTCTTTCTGCCCTATGTTCTCTCTTTCTCTCCACCTCCCTCTCCTCTGTGTTTCTCGCTCTCACTCTACATCTCGAGGTGCGATTTCCCTTGTTTCCAGGTTTCCGTAGCAACAGGAGACTTTCTTTATTACAGTTTCTCACACCGACCATTGTATGACCTTTGACCCCAGGTCGATCCTGTGTGTTTAAACTCCCAAACTACTGGTTGATTGAAGAACCTGATTATCATATCAGTGTTATATACTGGGCAAAAGATCTGCTTCCACACGTTCTTCACTGCTGTCCACACTCCTACTACAGTGTTTGGGATTCTGTTCTCCTCACGTTCTTCACTGCTGTCCACACACCTCCTACAGTGTTTGGGATTCTGTTCTCCTCACGTTCTTCACTGCTGTCCACACACCTCCTACAGTGTTTGGGATTCTGTTCTCCTCACGTTCTTCATTGCTGTCCACACACCTCCTACAGCGTTTGGGTTTCTCTTCTCCTCACGTACTTCACTGCTGTCCACACTCCTCCTACAGTGTTTGGGTTTCTCTTCTCCTCACGTTCTTCACTGCTGTCCACACTCCACCTGCAGTGGTTGTGATGGAGCGGTGATGATAGGGACCTTGTGTGCTCAACTTGTCTGTATTTTTTGTAAATGATGAGAGCGCGGGAGTTGTGAATGCAGCGTAATTAACGACCAATCAGCAACCCCGCCAGGCCTCATTCATCACTCAGCTCCATAGTACTGCTCATCCTTCCTCGTTCTCTCTTTCTATTCCTCCCTCAAATCACACATTGTTGATATGGCATCTTTCATATGATAGTGATCAAAAGCTCCCACTGTTCACAAAACAACCCATATACGTGAACGTAGGCACACACTTTTGAGTTGGGGTGTTTAAACCCTGTGTCCACTCACTGTCCACTCTAATAGACACTCCTACAGAGTGTCTCCACCTTGTAGATGTAAAGTCAGAGACAGAAGCTCATCTGTTTCTACACAGTTTGTGTTGGTCGTCCTCTAGTCCTTCATCAGTGCTGACAGGACACAGCAGTACAGCAGCACTACATTTTGGTGGATGGGTTGGGGGACGGGGGACGGGGACTGGGGGCCTGGGGAGGGAGGGCTGTTGCACACAAAGAGAGACTGGATTGAATGCTCTCTGATTTAGTAGTAAGTGTTTATGGGTAATTATAGCTCTTGCTGTGAATATCTTTGCCAGCCAGGGAGAACGAGGTGGAGGTGGGCATCCTGTTCAGAGTGAATTTATTGGACACACACACACACACACACACACACACACACACACAAGCTCAGCAGCACAACAACCTCATGACAGTAGCTGCAGTAAGGCATATGTTGCTGTTGTCATGGCAACTGCCTCCCTATAATTCAGAGACTGCTTTGGGACCAGACTCACCCTGTACATCAGGTTAATAGGATCTCTAATAAAATTAACACCCAGAGTTGTGGCTGGTGTAGTGGTAACAGTAGTAGTGGTGGTAAAGGTAGGAGTTGTGATCATGTTTTTAATTAAAATTTTTTGTTTTTATTTTATTTATTGGATCCATCCAGCAATGCACTAGTTGTGATGTGGGGAGAGAGCGCCATCCACCCACCCAAAGAGATCATGTCCAATTTTACACTATCCTGGGACGTTATTTTACACTATCCTGAGGCGTTATTTTTAACACTTATGCAGGTGTGTACACACTATCCTGAGGCGTTATTTTTACACTGTCCTGAGAGCGTTATTTTTTACACTGTCCTGAGGCGTTATTTTTTACACTGTCCTGAGGCGTTGGCTTTTAACACTTGTCCTGAGGCGTTATTTTTACACTATCGAGAGACATTATTTTTACTATCCTGAGGCGTTATTTTTAACATCCTGAGACGTTATTTTTTACACTGTCCTGAGACGTTATTTTTTTACACTATCCAGAGACATTATTTTTTACACTATCCTGAGACGTTATTTTTTACACTGTCCTGAGACGTTATTTTTTAAACTGTCCTGAAACGTTATTTTTTGTAACACTATCCAGAGACATTATTTTTTACACTATCCTGAGACGTTATTTTTTGTAACACGATCCCAAACTACCAGACTGTGTTTCTGCTGGGGCTTCAGTAGTTTCGCTGCTGTTGCTCCTTAAGGAAATGTAAGAAGGTGTTTAAAGGCCTGCAGGCCACAGGGGTGAACCTGGGGTCTCAGATCTGTGTTCTCTCTGCTGACGGAGGCAGTTCTGCAGCACACAGGCGTGTGTCTTTGTAACATTAGGCTAATTAAAGACCCGTATCCTCTCTGTTGTAATCTGGGCGTTTTATCTGCCCGTGTCCGAGAGCTTCACTGTGACCTGCAGTGAGTCTGTTAAAAATGTGTCCGCGCTCTGCTGAGCTTTTAAACGCTGATGCATGTTATCTCCACACCGTAACATCAGACCCCCGACTAGTAATGGAACAATTTCAGAGGGAGCGGGTCGGAGATAAAGAGGGTGGAGAAGAAAATAACCACAAACGTGAGAAACATAACGAATAATGCGAGGAACATCTGGCTCTGTGAGCTGGGAACGCTGAGGTAGAGGGACAGGAGACAGATTAGACTGTGGGTTTGAGAGTTGGGTTAATCGCTATTATGTAATAATGGTTTAATAACTCAAGTAATTCACACTTTACCTTCATTTCTGTTCAGTACTGTTCAGAATACCTTTATATCAGAGCCATCAGAGAGCGAGAGAGCGAGAGAGAGAGAGAGGGGAAGAGAAGGGGAGGGGAACAGTGAGATGAGAGAGTAGTGTGTGAGATAAGGAAATTAAAGAGGCAGTGGAAGAGAGAGAGAAGATGAAGAAAAGGGAGAGAGAACAAATGGAGACACAATGGGACAGAGAGAAAAAGATATCGAGAGAGAGAGAGAGACGGGAGAAAGAGAGAAAGTGAACGAAATTGAGAGAAAAGAAAGAAAACGAAGAGAGAGAGAGGGAGGGAGAGGGGGTGAGATATGGGAAAGAAAAATAGGAGAAAGAGTAGGATGAGGGAAAGAAAGGGAGAAAGAATGAGATGATAAACAAAAGATAGATAGCAAGATGAAAGAGAGAGAAGGGAAAGAGTGATTAAGGTAAAGTGAGAAAGGGAGAGAGCAAATGGAAAGAAAGGGAGAGAGATAGTAAAAGTTGGGTTAGAGAGATCATGAGAGAGACACTCAACTGTCATCTCTCTCTAAGCAGTGATTGTGTGTGTGTGTGCGTGCGTGTGTGTGTGTGTGTGTGTGTGTGTGTGTTAATTTATGCATCTGCTGAATACGTTACTTTGCTCCCTCTCACTTCCCTTGTTCTCTTGGAGGGAGATGGAGAGAATTCTGGAAAGGAGGACAGCAGGAAGATTACTAGAGACCTCTCTCTCTCTCTCTCTCTCTCTCTCTCTCTCTCTCTCTCTCTCTCTCTCTCTCAATCTTTGTCAGCATGAATCGCTGCTCCTGTTCCCCATCATGCCTCAGAATGTGGAAAGTGTGTGTGTGTGTGTGTGTGTGTGTGTGTGTGTGTGTGTGTGTGTGTGTGTGTGTGTGTGTGTGTGTGTGTACCCATTTAAACACCCTCATTATCCATAAGGGGAAAGCCGTAATGAATCTGCCGACCCCACTGAGTGTTTCAGTGTTAGTGTGTGTAGGCCGTGTTCAAGCAGATCTTCAGCTGGTTCCAGCCTCAGAAGCTGATTGGTTGAGAAGGATTTTTTCCTCACACACACTGCAGACCTGCGCTGCTGCAAAACAAAACTAAACAGATTAAGGCCAGAAGTTTCTCATCTCCTCCTCCTGATTGTGGGCGTCTGCAGCCGCTTAGGTGGAATCGGCCGTTTTAACTCCGCCCTCAGCAGCCGGACACGGTGACGGAGACTCAGTGAGACTGCAGAAACTGTGGAACTGGTCAGGGCTTGTTGTAGCTCAAGGAAGGCCTCGTTTCATATTTACGGTTGGGGATTATCTGCTCGTGCACTGTGTAAATAAATACGTTTGGTGGTACTGAGCCTTCTTGTCTGTGAGACTCATGAGATTGGCCAGTCATGTGACTCAGCCCATTGACAAATGGACAAGAAGTCCACAGTAAGCTGGAGAAGGAGCTGCAGGCTGTGTAGTGAGTGAGTGGAGTTAATGTGTTGGTGTGTGTAAGGAGCTGGAGAAGGAGCTGCAGGCTGTGTAGTGAGTGAGTGGAGATTAATGTGTTGGTGTGTGTAAGGAGCTGGAGAAGGAGCTGCAGGCTGTGCAGTGAGTGGGTGGAGTTTAATGTGTTGGTGTGTGTAAGGAGCTGGAGAAGGAGCTGCAGGCTGTGCAGTGAGTGGGTGGAGTTTAATGTGTAGGTGTGTGTAAGGAGCTGGAGAAGGAGCTGCAGGCTGTGCTGTGAGTGGGTGGAGTTTAATGTGTTGGTGTGTGTGAGGAGCTGGAGAAGGAGCTGCAGGCTGTGCAGTGAGTGGGTGGAGTTTAATGTGTTGGTGTGTGTGAGGAGCTGGAGCTATAATTTGGTGGAAGGAATTGCTGTGTATCGAGACACAGATCTGAGACCCGATGAGCACAGTGGCCTCCATCACCCATAAATGGAAGAAGTTTGGAACCACCAGGACTCTTCATAGAGCTGTGACCACACTGAGCGATGGTGGTAGGAGGACCTTAAACATGGACTGAATGCCAAACATCATGTCTGGAGGAAACCAGGCACTGCTCCTCACCTAACCACACAGCAGTGGCTTCAGGACAACTCTGTCCTTGAGTGGTCCAGCCAGAGCTCAGATTAGAACCTGGTTGAATGTCTCTGGAGATATCTAGCAATGGCTGTAGACACTACCCAAAAGTAGCCCCTGAGAGCCTTTTTATAGGGCAGTGGGGAAAACGTATTTGCACCAAAACCCAGTATCTAATCAGCCCACGGCTGCACTCGTTTATCTGCCGGAGACACAACTGCACGCTGCGTTCTTCAGCATCTCTCTTTCTGGCTGCATTGTTTTTTCTGTCACTCCTCATATTTATTCATACATTTGTGACTTATCTCGTGTTTTTTTTTTTTTTCTCCTCCTCTCCTGAAATCTTACGTAATGCTGTTCCAGATTCAGTGGTGGAAGATAAATGAGACGTCGCAGAGATGTTCTCTCAGAATTGTTCCAGATGTGTCTGCTTGCTTCGTGTGTCAGAGAGTAAACAGGTTCTGTGTTCCTGTGCAGATCAGCAGACGGCAGTTCTGTCCTACCTAAACTTTCACTTTTGATCCATTTAGAGTGCGTGTGTCTGTGTGCGTGTGTCTGTGTGCGTGTGTCTGTGTGCGTGTGTCTGTGTGCGTGTGTCTGTGTGCGTGTGTGTGTGTGCGCGTGTGTGCGCGTGTGTGCGCGTGTGTGCGCGTGTGTGCGCGTGTGTGTACGTGTGTGTACGTGTGTGTGTGTGTGTGTGTGTGTGTGTGTGTGTGTGTGTGTGTGTGTGACCCTTACAGTACTGCTATATTGGATCATTTTCTTCACATATCAAAGATCTACAATTGTATCAATGAATTAGTCAAACTCTACTCAGCATTTATTCAGTAACCACTATGAATTATTTAGTATCCACTATGAATTTTTTATTACCTACTATGAATTTTTCAGTGTCCACTATGAATTTTTTATTACCTACTATGCATTGTTTCATTTCCACTATGAATTGTTTCCACCATGAATTATTTAGTATCTGCTGTGAACGTTTTAGTACCTACAATGGATTACATTTCCACCATGAATTTTTATTACCTACTATGAATTGTTCAGTTTCCACTATGAATTTTTTTACCTACTAGTTATTGTTTCCACTATGAATTAATCAGTACCTACAAAATTTATTCAGTATCCAGATGTTTCAATACTTTGAGTTCTTCAGTGTCCACTATGATCTGTTCAGTATCCACTATGAATTGTGTTAACCTTCCACGGCCTGGACAGCCTCTCAAAGATTCCTACCGTGCCTAGACCAGGCTTGTCCAAAAGGTCAAGGTTGACCCGATGACAACAAGGTTATGAGGATCTGTGAGGTTATGAGACGTAGGGTTTGATAAATACCATAAGTAACTACTCCACTGCAATGATCTGCAGATCTGGTTCTCTGGTCTGATGAGATCGAGATTGACCCACCGGGGCATTTGGTGAGAGGGTGGCACTGCATACAACCCCAGGAATACCATCCCAACAGTCAAACGTGGTGGCAACATCACGGTGTGGGGCTGCTTCTCAGCCAAAGTGCCCGGCAGTCTGGTCTGCATCCACGGAAAGATGACCAAAAACCTCCGCATCTCCATCAAGGATCTTAAGATGGGTCGTCATTTTATCTTCCAACCAGACAACGACCCCAAACCCGTGGCCAAGAAAACCAAGGCCTGGTTTAAGAGGGAAAAGATCAAGGTGTCGCAGGAGCCTGGTCAGTCTCCTGACCTCAACCCAATTGAAAACTTGTGGAATGAGCTTAAGATCAAAGTCCACAAGAGATGCCCAAACAACCCAGACAACTTGGAGAAGATCTGCATGAAGGAGTGCACCAAGAATACTCCAGAGACCCGTGCTGGCCTGCTCAGGTCTCATAAACCTGACCTTATGTTGCTGAATCTGTAAAATCTGCAGGTGGTTGATACGACTTTGAGGCGTTGGACGTAAGAGGTTGGGGGACTTGGATTTGAAGGAGGAACATCAATGTTTAAGATGAACACAGTCTAATGTTCTGACACCTTCAGCTTTAACCAGCGTTCAGTAAGATCATCCTCCAGCAGGAGCAGGAAGCCTGTAGAGGTCCGTTTCTGTCCGTGTCTTGATTATAGAGGCATTTGCAGTTACTTGTTTCTCTGACAGGCTCTGTCGCCCCGTGTCTCGTCCTCTGCATCAGGATTAGTGCAGTAATTATGGGCTGTAACTGTAGTCTGTAATTAGTGCAGGGATGCTGAAACACTGTGTGTGTGTGTGTGTGTGTGTGTGTGTGTGTGTGTGTGTGTGTGTGTGTGTGTGTGTGTGTGTGTGTTGTGTGCGCTGCCCTTTCTCCTGCATTTCCTCCTCCCCTCATGGCCACAGTCTAAATGTGCTCGTTAATATTTTAATCCTGGAGTCCCTCTCAAATATTCATGCTGTAATGGAGGGTCCAGACCAAGTGCAAAAAAACAAACAATCAAACTCCGAGAGGGAGCGCGAGCGAGTCGTTCCCGGTGCATTCTGGGAAGTGAAATCAGGCTGCTGCGAGTGGGACAGTGCAAGGTGCCGCGGAAACGAGAGCGTGAAATTAATCAGAGCACTAATCAAGGCGTGTATTAATATGTACCCGCGGCCCGTTTAATCAAATTAATTTGCGGCGTCGGAGACATCATCGGCTTCTTCTCCTCGCACTCATCCCTCTCTGTCACTCCGCGTTATGTTCTCTGACACTCCTGATTAGCCCATTAGATTGGAGGTGCGCCTCCGAAAGGCCACTGGAATCATGTGGAGACCAGACTTTCCAGTATGAATTGTTTCTAATTCTCACTGGATAGTTGAGGATCTTCTCTGGCATGTTTAGTATCTGCTATTGAGGGTTCAGTATCCACTATGAATTCTTTCTGGATAGTTCCGTAACTTGTCATGTTGCTATTAATGGTTCCATGTCCATTGTTCAGTATCTCCTTTCAATCCTTTAGAACCCACTGTGAGTTATTCAGTATCCATTATGAATTATTCAGTGTCCTCTATGACTGATTGACTATCCACTTTGAATGATCCAGTTTCCACAACAAATGATCCAGTATCTACTATGAATTATTCAGTATCTACTATGAATTATTTAGGAGACACTGTGAATTATCCAGTGTCTACTATAAATTATGCCGTGTCCACTATGAGATGTTCGGTATCCACTGTGTGTTATTTAGTATCTGTACTTAATTATTCCGTGTCCACTTATCGATCCACTTGTGTGACGCCGGACGATGCTTTTCCACCCTTATGTGCCACGTGCCGCTGCTGAAGCACCTCCTCAGATTTTCCTTACTGCTCGTATTTATTTCACTTTAATTTTCTCGCTCTGCTGACAGACGGCAGAAATGTGGTGGTGAAACAGTCCCGCGCTCTGGCGTTACGGTCTTACAGGAGACATCAGCGTCGGATTATTATCATGAGGAGTTTAAAGTGCTTATTAAGGATGTGTTGAATGTTCTAAACGGCTCAGGAAACCTGACGGATTCGGATTCAGCAGCGTGATCCAGTTAGCTGACTTATTCTTTACTGCGCACACACACACACACACACACACACACACACACACACACACACACACCCCAATTCGAGCATACTGTCATACACATACAGTCATAGTCTCAACTAACTCAACTCAACTGGGACCATCTCCAGACATCCTGGTCCTGAGCCATAGGTTCCAGCTGTCCCCAGGTGTGGCCTGTCCTTTTCACGTCACCTCCGGGTCATGGTGCCATGTATTTCTTGGATGACCCCTTTTTCTTCTCCCCCGTGGGTTCCAGTTGAGGGCCGTTCCGTCCCATGGACCTTCTTCTGCTGACTGCTGTCTTCATTGCTGATTGTATCACCAGTGAATCCAAAGACTGTATCTAATAACTGGTTTCTTTTTGTGGTGGACACAGTGGTGTTCCAGGTCTCATGCATAAAGTAAGACGATGGTATTGAAAAATCCTGATCTTGATGTTGAGTGTCCAGTCTGTGGATCCATAGATGTTCATTTGATGGAAAGCTGTCCTTCCCTTGCTGATTTGAGCTAGAATGTCAGCATCTGCACCCTTGTTTGTCAATGAGGCTCAACAGTGGGTGATGCTCTCTACCTTACCTGGTTCTTCACCTTGGAGTCGATGGTGCCTTTCGTTCTGTTCAGTAGGGTTTGGTTAAACGCCTGTGACCGCTGAAGGTGTCAAACCTGCCAGAACTCCTCTTATTACCGGAGTTGTTTTGCCTTTTATTCACCATATTTAATGGCTGCTTGACTTCCGAGGCTTGTGAGTCAATTCGGATTTGCACTCCATCGATTGCAAGTTGACTCGACTTGGATCTGGACCAAAAACACTTGGACTCCCAATCAGATTAATGCCTAATTAATGTCTGACTTGTGCTTGCTCTCCTGACTCTTGACTCATACCTTAACACTTGAGACATCGGTGCACACTTCAGATTACCTGCAGCCTCTGGTCCAGTGTCTGATGGCCATCTGTCATGTGTTCCTGCAAGTACAGTCTCTCCGACCGGAAGAAACGGTTTGGTCAGGAATGTTCAGATTTACCCCAGAATGCCTGCAAGCCTGTTTGATCCAATTCATTTTTGAAGTGAGAGACATCGTGACTTCTCTCGTGACTTAATTCTGACTCTGACTCATACACCTCAAAGGCTCTTTGCTTCAAGTCAAATCCAAGGCAAGTGTGACTTGGCGAAGATCAACACTCCAGAGGCTTTGAAACCGTTTGAAACCTGAAACTTGAGACCCAACTTGGACGTGGACGCCAAACTTGTAAATTGACCTGGACTCACCAGAGACATTTGCATCCCAGAGGTTATGGACTTAACTTGGTCTCTAATTTCAGGAGATTCTATGACTGGATTGGGACCCCAGGCTCAGAGGCTCAAAACCAGAGTTGGACTCGAACCTCAGGATCCGGTCACCCATACCTCAAATCAGACTCGTTTGTGGCTTGTGACCCATCTCCGACTCAACCGTGAGAGACTCTCAGACTCGCACTCCTGAGACTCCTGATTTGAATTGGACTCAAGCCAGTGTTTGACTCTGTCTTGCACTTTAGAAACGTTAAAGGAACTGAATGGGCTTTCTTGATTCCTTTGGAGTTGGAGAAGCGAGAGAGGGAAGGAAAGACATGCTGTAGTTTACCCTGCAGGCTCTGTCTTGTCTTGTAAAATAGTCATACTCGAGTTCGTTCTCTCGTAACTTGTAGCGTTTCTTCCTTCTTGATCATCCTAAAACAGATCCGCTCTGAAATATCTCCTTAAAATGAGCTTCATGTTCTTGCCTGTCCACTCTGGATGTGGTCTCTGGTGCAGTGAACATGAACCCTTCCATGTTCTCCTTCACTCTCTCATAACTAGCATTCAATCCTCTTATTTTATTTGTGCTTAAATGCAAAGAATCGAATAGTAACGATGGTTAAACCCCCCCTCCCGTCTTAACTACCCCGTTCTGTTTAAGCCGAACTAGTCTGCTGTAATGACCGTCATCCAGACCTGCAGTGAAGCTGAGTCTTACAAAGACTACAGTATGGACAATGGAGGAAAAGACCGTACTCCCCTGCCCTCATCAGGATAATAACTCCCAACTGCAGTCCATTCCCATCAGGATAATCACACTCAATATGTGCCGCAGTTCAGAGGCTGAGAGCTTTTGAAAGATCTGTCGATAACGCATGCTCTTTCAACTGTTATGATGATGTGGCGAAGAACATTGATGTATTGGACTCCCACGTAGCCCTTGTTTCAGTTTAGAGACGGATAGACAGAGCTTTACACGTGGACTGTCTCTACCTTTTTGAGGGTCCATTGTGAGTTTTCTTCTTATGTGGTTTTGTGTCTTATGGCTTTGTTGGCTGTGTTCAAAAGCAAGAACCTTGAGCCAGCAAACTGTGAAGCATGGTGGTGGTAGTTTGATTGTTTTAAAAATGAACCCCTGTGTGATTGCTCTGTTATGTTGTTTACACATCTAGCTCCAAGAAATGGTTCGGCCTGGAATGTTCAAATTTGCACAGCCTCAACAGTTTCATTTGCCCACAGATGTTGCAGCTGAGCCTGTAGGTCCTACACACTCATTGGTTGCAGGATCACACGGTTGCCAACCGAGTGTTGCAATCTGGCGGAGACATTCCTGAGAAACCCTTGCTGTGTGGGGAGCATTATCCTGCTGAAAATCCCATTTGGAAGCCCTCTTACGAGAGGCGAAACACATGGTAGCTGAGCTGTCAGTGTCCCTCGTACCAATTGTAGGGGTGACCGACTACACCGGCTTCACTCCACAGGCGACCGAAGTCCTCCACTTGTCACTAAAGATAACGTTCTGGTATTCAGTAGCTCTATTCAGTGATTCTCTCCATCTCAAAGTCCATAAACAGGGATAAATATTTTGGGATGAACCCAAAAGTAGCCTTAGGGAGGGTTTTTTACAGGGCAGCAGGGAACTTTATGCCTCCTCCTGAACTACATGCCGAGTTCTGTAGCTTCTTTTTCCCTCCATATCAAATGTAAATGCGGTGTCCAATGGAGAGTGTTTCACATGACTGGAGTATATGCTTGGTATATACTAATTTGTGTTGGTTGATTGACTACGTTTGCTGCAGGGAAGACGGTGTACATTTGCGAGACCTGTTTCTTTAAGGAAATAAGAAAAGAACCTTCTAGTCTGTGCCACCGAACCCCATCGAGAGCCTGTTGATCCACGTGTTTCTTTCAGTGGCCCTGGCTGTGCCGAGCCTGCCGGGGTGCAGCGGTGTGTGAAAACACACAGTGAAAGAGACGATGGAGCCAGGAAAATGGTGCTAGTACCATTCCTTCACTTTCCCAGAGATCCACACATCCACCTGTTTTCTACTTGTGTCTCAGAAGCTGATGTTTACTGAGGAAACTCACTCAAGCCCAACCTCACTCAGCGTAGATCACTTCAGATCAGCTTTCTGGAATTTGTCTGTTCGTTCAATTCATCATCATCATCTCTATCTCTCTCTCTCTCTCTCTCTCAGATTTGTTCCTGACCACGGCGACGGATTCTGAATTCAGATTCGAGACCTGGATCAATGTGGTAAGCTACACCTACACTTACATCTCTTTTAACTCGTCTTCTTTCATCTTACAGTGACTGAATATTGCAGAGCTCTTTGTTGCTGATTCATAACCATACAGATCAGAACCTTTCCAGACAGATTCCTTCATTAATGACTGTTCTGTATGTTATTGTTGTTAGTCTACACAAACTCACACATTATAAACATGGTATGTAGATTGGTGGATGAATGCATGTGAAAGGATGGGTGAATGAATAGATAAGGTGGATGGAAAGGTCAGACTCAAAGCTGAGTGAATGGATGAATAGATTGAGGCATTAGGGATGGTTGGGTGGATGGATGGGAATAGGTTGGTGGAATTGATGGATGGATGAATGGATGGATGGAGGGATGGATAGGTAGGTAGGTGAATGGATGGATGGATGGATGGATGGATGGATGATTGATAGGTAGGTGGATTAATGGGTGAGAGGTGGATGGTTGGATGGATAAGTAGATGGATGGATGGATGGATGGATGGATGGATGGATAGGTAAGTGGGTGGATGATGGATATGTAGGTGGATTTATGGATAGGTAGGTGGGTGGATGGATAAGTAGGTGGAGATCGTGAAAGGGTGGTTGAACAGATGGGTGTATGGATAAGTAGGTGGAGATCGTGAAAGGGTGGTTGAACAGATGGGTGTATGGATAAGTAGGTGGGCAAATAAATGGATGGATGGATGGTTACCTAAATGCGTGGTTGATGGATGGATGGATGGATGGATGGATGGATGGATGAACATCTGGATGGGTGGATGGATGGTTGGATGACTGTATGGCTGAATGGAAAGAGAGGTGGATGGATAAAAAATCATATTACTGAGTGTATCAGTGTTGTATGTCATCCTCTGGCCTTCACACAGCTCTTACTCCCGTATTATACTTTACATAAAAGTACAAATCAGCACGGCGTCAACCTGTAGCAGAAACGGCGCGTCTTCAGACACGCCAGAAGGTCAGAAGAAGTCGGAGCCGGAAGGGAGGGGTGTGGGCCTGAGAGGGAAGACGGAGCGAGTGCATACAGAGGCCGAGCAGGGCGAACAAGATGAAAAGAGAAATGACTGAAAACAGAAAACAAAAGGCGACAAGTTCGGCGGGATGTGGAGAGCGAGGAGAGATTTACTGAACAGGAGAAGAGAGAGCAAAGGGGACGGGGGCAGGAGAGAAGATGAATAGCTCTGGAGTTGAGAGAGACGGAGAAAGAGAGAGAGAGAGAGTGTGCAGTGATGCCTCAGCAGTCTGGGAAAGGTCAGTGGAGTGTGCGGGGAGAAGTCAGGAGCTCTGAAAGCTTCAACTCCTCTCTGGACTGTCCAGAGCTTTTGTGTGTCCAGGAAAATACATGTGGAGAAAATAAACATCAGCAGAGAGAGACTAAGATGGAGAGAGAGAGGTAAAGAAGTAAAGAATGAGAGAGAGATAAAGGAGGAAAGAAGGAAGGAGGGAGGGAGAGAGAGACACAGAGAGACACAGAGAGACACAGAGAGACACAGAGAGAGACACAGAGAGAGACACAGAGAGAGACACAGAGAGAGAGAGAGATTATGTAGATATAGATAAAGAAGGGGCAGAAAGATGGCAAGGTGAGAGAAACAGATGGGGAAGCACAGAGCAAGATTAAAGGGAACAAGGTGGCAGAGAGAAGTAAGGAGCAAGGAAATAGAGACATGGAGATGGAGCAAGATGGAGACAGAGGGACAGAGAGAACACCCTGATGATGTCCACTATACATCTGGGAGAACAAACCCACCACAAAGTTTATTGAAATACATGGAGAGTGTATTGAAAACCTTCCACACGGCTGTGTCCCCTCAACACCCGCCCAGGACAGCTAACGCTCTGCTGATCACCATTTTAGCGATTTTCTTTTTCACACCGATTGAGACAAAGCAGTCGTTGGAGAATGGACTGTAGAGAGAGGCAGAGACAGGGACAGAGACATAGTGCTGAATTTAGGATGAATACAGGGAGACAGGGATTGAGGCAGAGAGACATAGGGACAAGGATGGAGACAGCCACGGACATGGAGAAAAGAAGGGAAAAAGTGAGGACAAAGAAAAGAATGAGGATTTGGAGATGGAGAGAGAGCGAGGCATAGGCTGAGAAAGAGCGACGGAATGAGACTGAGGCAGAGAGAGGGACATGAGCTAGGTTTCCATTCAGACAGACAGACAGACAGACAGACAGACAGACAGACAGACAGACAGAGAGAGAGAGAGAGAGACTCAGGGGTCATTAGAGAGAGAGAGCGCGAGAGAGAGACACTCAGGGGTCATTAGAGAGAGAGAGAGAGAGAGCGAGCGAGAGAGAGAGAGGTCGAAGGTTTATAAACAATCCATCGCCATCAGCTTCACAGCCCTGCGTCAGTTTCCTTTAATTTAATAGTTACGTTCTCAGATCCTGCCATCACACACACACACACACACACACACACACACACACACACACACACACACACACACACACAACACACACACACACACACACACAAATCCCAGTAATCCCAGCTGTTGGCTGTAGGGTTTTAGCTTTAACAGTAAGTTGGTCACAGGCTGGCACCCTCAGATCCCTCTGACTTTTCTTTAATTACTTTCTCTTTATTCTCGAGATTTCACCTCGCCCACATTACTCTAATGCGATTACACACACACACACACACACACACACACACACACACACACACACACACACACAGCCCCCGAATCTGCTCTGATTGTGTACATTGCACGGCTTTAGCAGCACTTTAGACTGCAGATCAGACGCAACACTGTAATTGTCCGTCGTGTTGTGCCACTCTGCTCCGCAGCTAGATGGAGCCGCTCCGGCTGAACAAACAAGAGGGAGAATATCAGGCGTGTTGACTGGGAGGCTATTTTCCTGGGAGCGTTTATCTTCCCGTAGCTTCATCACAGCATGTTGCATTGGGATAAATGGGGAAAGAAATAAATAAATAAACAAACAAGCGTCTTGAAAAGCAGAGGCTGAGTAATAAACCTGCTATTAGACACACTCATTCAGCATAGGCACATTCAAAAGGATCCAGCGTCAATCACACGCCAACACACCCACACCCCAAAAATACTCCGTATTCCAGCGTAAGTGGCCTGCATTGCAGTCATTCCACAAAACCAGAGCCATTTCCACATTACCGTTTTCAGAACTATCATCGAGATCTCATGAAAGACATCCCCAAAAAAAACACCTCGGTCATGAAATCTCTATTAATGTATCGTTTTTATTCCAACTGGGAAGCGATTCTCAGTATAAAATGTGTCCAGCTGGTAAATTCCATCCTAAAAGGGTTTATGGATGCATGGATCTGATGATTTTAAATTGGGCTTGGTCCCTTGGTCCCCCCACAACTCTTAGATCTGTATTTCACTGGCAGTCATGTGACATTTTTCGATGATAAATCGGGACCAAGTATATACAGGCGTGACACACATATGGCAAACTCTGGACGTGCCTGTCTTACCATGACTCACATAAGACTCTGACTGATCAGAGAGGCGGGGAGCGATGTTCAGCACACACAGACTCTATTTGATCAGATGGGGGGGCGGGGCCAATGTTCAACCTGCACACAGACTCCTGACTGATCAGAGAGAGAGAAGCCGGGGCGATGTTCAACTGCACACAGACTCTGACTGATCCAGAGAGGCGGGGCCGATGTTCAACCTGCACAGACTCTGACTGATCAGAGAGGCGGGGCTGATGCTCAACCTGCATACAGACTCTGACTGATCAGAGAGGCCAGGGGCTGACCGCCAACCTGCATACAGACTC
Source organism: Acestrorhynchus altus (assembly GCA_034509495.1). Classification (NCBI taxonomy): domain Eukaryota; kingdom Metazoa; phylum Chordata; class Actinopteri; order Characiformes; family Acestrorhynchidae; genus Acestrorhynchus; species Acestrorhynchus altus. Next base: position 20,632,926 of record CM067523.1, read on the forward strand.
TGACTGATCAGAGAGAACAGACCGATTTGAGTAGCCTAGAATCTCCTATAAATACTCCTATAAATTCTGTTTTTTGGGTGAATTAAACTACGAAAACATCCCAAAAAATGAGCTCTGAAACCTGAAGATACATAATAACCCCGTACCTTGAAAGCAATATTCTATTAGCTTCTCCTCAAGAAACTTTCTTGATAAACCACATTTCCTAGAAATACTCCTGAGATCTTACACATGCACATCAGTCACATTCCTCTCCATAGATCCCTCTCAGTGTAAATGGCCTGGCCATGGAGACACACACCCCACACACACACACACACACACACACACACTCACTCTCAGAGACTCAATCAGCGAGCTTCGGTGACACTCTCTCTCTCTCTCTCTGTGTATGTGAATGTCTCCCGACCTGCTCAATCAAACCCGAAGCACATGTTTACCACTGACAGCCAGACTCAATCAGGCAATCACTGTCCTTGACTAGTGTTTGTCGGTGTGCCAGCGAGAACATGAGGTGAGTGTGTGCTTTACCCTGAATGCACCAGGACATGGCCCAGTCCGTAAATCCGGTGTACTTCCACAGACTGTATGTAAGAGTACATGATTATACACGGTCCATGGAATTCACTTACAGTGTACTTTACTACACCATCCTTGTGCTTCCAGTCACCTGGCCGCTTTATCTGAAACACCTTTGCTGTAGGTCACTAGAGGACAGTCGCGTTATGCTGATATATAATGCTGGTCTCGCAGCAGCCGGAGCTGAAATGAGGCTCCTATAGCCTGGTCTGCTTTCTCTGTCTCACGTAGTCGTTTTCAGGGTCACCCAGGCTGTTCATTTACAGTGGTTTGCCCTTTCAGCCTGTGGGATAGATTGGTCACAGGCTGGATGATGAGCTCAGAGGCCAAAGCCAACACGTGTTCAAGTGGCAGAGCGTTCTCCAGCTTCTACATACAGTGCACTTCACATGGTTCCTTGAGCAATGCTGTCCACCTTGTAGTGCCACGCCTACTTTCACCAAGTGACCCGCCCACAGGCTCTCTGCTCTGACACACGCAAGAACTGATGCAGCTTGAGAAGGTCTGACTTGTTAATGAGCAATGAATAAGGTGGGAATGTTGGCGATGGAGATGCTGGGCAGAAGGAGAAGAGGAAGACCTCAGAGAAGGTTTCTGGATGTAGTGAAGGTGGACATGGAGATGGTTGGGTGTCAATCTAATAATTCAAATAATTCATCAAAATTCGTAATTTTCAGCTCAAAAACACTCTGTGATCAATGTCCATGAATTTCTGAGATGCACAGTGTCTAAGGGTCCTACAAGCCGTCCTATACGTCTACAATGTCCTGAAAATAAAAAATATCTGGTCTCCTATAAATACTTTTCAAGGGTTTGGTGAATAAAAGAACGTCAAAGTATGAAAACCTCCCACAAAAAGTGGCCAGAGTTCCTAAAAGGAACCCCAAAGTACTTCAGTTAGATAATATAGCAGAGTAGAAACGCAAAAACGCATGGTGGATAATCCAAGACAAACTGTAATTCTCCAGGCTCCAGTACAGAGAGGAAGCCAGAGGCAGCGATGAAGACAAACACATTGATAATACTAGAGCACAAGAAATGGGTCGAAGGATAGAATGTAGAAGTTTCCCTCGTCGTGTTATTACTGGTGGTCTCCGCAAAGTTGAAGGACTTCTCTGCAGTCACAGCCGCGCTGTTTATTTCCAGGGGAAGCGGGCAGGCAGGCAGGTAGGCGGCTGTTTACGTAAGTCCACTTTCATTTCCACCGATCTGAGGGTGTTGAATCCGCAATCTAATTATATTGCACAACTTGACCCACGACACCTATAGAGCCTTCATCATTGGGAAATGAGGCAGCTCGCTTGTGTATCTGCGAAGTGCTGCAGATTGACAGAGAAGGTTTGCTGTAAAGCAGTCATTGTGCTGGCGAGAATGAAGAGTGGCATACGTCTGCCGGGCCCTGGCGCCTGCAGCTTCGCGACAAAAGTTCAGCCAGGCAGAGACCTGTTCAGGACAACAGCAGTGGGAACTAGCAATATGGATGTGGCGTCATATGGGGCCTCACGCTGCAGGTGCTACGTTTAATGGTAATTGATGTACTAAACAGGCTTGATTCAGACTGATACAGTGGAGAACCAGTGTTTACACACACCTTTCAGTTTCCATTCGCGATACCGTGCCAAATCAAAGTGTATCGGTCACACATGCAGCCATACTTAGTACAAGTAACCCTTTCATGCACGGTGCTCACTGTAGTGGACAGCTGTTTAAAGGTCATTATTTTATAGCGCATTGTTTTTTGTTTTTGTTTGTTTGTTTTGTTTGTTTGTTTGTTTGTTTTGTTTGTTTGTTTTGTTTATATATTTATTTTTTCCCCCGATAGCCAGACCAGTACATATTAAAGCATAACGGTTGTTCCACAGCCTTACAGTTTCCTGTGACGAACTGCACATAAATACAGTTGGAACGAGAATAGCCCGTTTTTGGTTTTCTAGAGCCACAAGCCGTACTTTTACGGTGTGTTTATTGTTTTAATAAAGTGAGTAATTCAGTAGAAATGGGTAATAGGTAAATAGCGCCGCGGTTTATGGCGATCTGAATAACTGGTTTCGTCGCCTCGCAGGCGGCCTGGAAAACGCACCAGTGCCGCCGCACTCAGTCGACATAAACAAAACACAAAAGCGTAATAAATAGCCATGAGTTAAGCGAACAAGCGAAACCCGACCTGGCGTGGTGGGTTTTCTGTGAGCTGGCCATTCAGCGGTGAAATGGTTTATGGGTGATAAGCTGTGTAATTTAGCAGTTGTCTGTGGAATGTGGTGGATTACAGCGAGGTGTTGATGGGAAACAAAGCCGTTTTCCCTATTTCCTCTACTAATTTGCGAAACTCTCTCAAACAGTCGTACCCCCGAGCGGGGTGCGTAGAGAATTTAGATTTCTCAGACTATAAATGCCTCCAAGTGTTCTGGTCCATCTCGTCGGACAGGCCATTAATTAAGAGGCCAGAACGAGCATGGTCTTCCTCTCTTCTCTCGGCTTGACCCTGTGGTTCGGAATTATATCTCGCCCTTCAGGTTTGCCCAGCAGACAACTTTGTTCTCTGAAAGCTTGTTAATGAAGAGCACTTCTCCGAGTTTCTGTTCTGTATGTTCTGAGCACAAATATGACACAAACCATTTATGTGCTGGTCCACAAGAAGGTTGCTTTTTTTTGTGGGCGGAGCAAAACCATCAGGGTGAGGTTCCCTGTCCCGTATTCGCTGTCAGCTCGGTGGATTAACCTTTAGAACTTAGAATTATTATCTTCAGGAGATCCTAGACTATTCAAAAGTGTCTTCGTTTGAAATGTAAGCGATGTCATCAGCCCCGCCCCCTCTCTCTGATCAGAGTCTGTGTGCAGGTTGAGCATCAGCCCCGCCCCCTCTCTCTGATCAGTCAGAGTCTGTATGAAGGTTGAGCATCATGTGGACAGAGCAGTAAACATGCACTGGAAGCTTTGGCATTTAAGCTGGGATTTCATTTGAGCTGTTTTCCCGAAGTGGATTACTTGCTAATAATTCATCACATGGTGATGTTGATATTTTAGGTGGTTAGATAAGTCTTGTAGTTTATGGTGTATCATGTATGTAGGTTACTCTGATCCTGAGATATGTCTGATTGTGTAACTGCCCACATAAAGTGGGTCCAAAACCAACTTTCTGGAACCAAGTTGCAGTAGTTGTGGGAATGTCGCGATCTTTATGGATGAGTTGAAAGTCTGAAGTCCTGGTCGTATGCAGCTTAAGCGGGACTCGGACTCGAGGCTGGAAGAGTGTCTTAAACAGTGCTATTCCATAAAACTGAAGGGAATTCATTTTTTCAGTGCAACCAGAACTTATTTGTTTCAGCAGTTTAGGTAACCAGCCCCTGGCACTTATATTTCCAGGGTCCTGCCGCAGTGTGGCGTAGCTGGCAGTTGGGGGAGGCGTAGCGTGCCTAACTGGTCTCTTCTTCATAGTTCATTTTAAAATGGATGAAAAGAGTAGAGACCCCGCCAAATGATTATCAGAATGAGGTTCCTGTAAATGGTTGTCCAAGAGTTTTGTGTGTGTGCGTGTGTGCGTGTATGCGTGTGTGGGTGTGCACTTGTGAGTGTGTCTCAGGTGTGTGTGTGTGTGTGTGTGTGTGTGTGTGTGTGTGTGTGGAGCCAGCAGTGCTGTGAGCTTTCTTGTTGACCCGGCTGCACCCTTGATTAGAGCTGTGTTTTGGAGATGAGGTCAGCTCTGCCTCTGCCTCCAGTACCACCATCAGCACAATACAGTTAGCACCAATCAATATCAAACACAGCAGAGTGTGTGAGTGTGTGAGTGTGTGAGTGTGTGAGTGTGTGTGTGTGTGTGTGTGTGTGTGTGTGTGTGTGTGTGTGGGAGAAAGGGAGATTGAGAAAGAGACAGAGAGAGTATATGTGTTTAGACTTGTGAGAAGACAATACCTCAGTGGCCTCTCCCCTGTCCCTCACTCCTAGAAATTACTTATAGCTTTGTTTCCTGCTCTTATTTATTCTTACTCACTTAACTGTGTGTGTGTGTGTGTGTGTGTGTGTGTGTGTGTGTGAGAGAGAGAGAGAGAGAGAGAGAGAGAGAGAGAGAGAGAGTGTATAAACTAGAGGCCCATGAGAGCTCTGAGCTCACGTTTTGTAGATTTTTTGGGTTTAACCCCCCTCGTTTCTCTCTTTTAAAATCATGTCTTTCTCTAGTTTCCTGCTCACATTTATTCTTACCCATAACCTTATCTCTGTTGTGTGTGTGTGTGTGTGTGTGTGTGTGTGTGTGTGTGTGTGTGTGTGTGTGTGTGTGTGTGTGTGTGTGGGGTGAGAACTGTAATGGTGTTGATGGAGTCTTTGATCCGCTCATTATTAAATCATACAGATCTCCAGCTGTCGTTCTGCTTTATTGAGCCGGACGTTCACTGCAGAGCACCAAACATGGGGCACTGGACAGCAGTGAAAAGGGCAAGGGGTGTGTGTGTGTGTGTGTGTGTGTGTGTGTGTGTGTGTTTGTTTGTTTTGGGGGGGTGGGGGGGCTGAGCTAGGCCTTTCTGTAACATTTTTTGGAGAGTATATTGTTGCAATAAATGTTCTTTGCCATTTAAGTCATCAATGATGATAAGAGCAGCACAAGGGTTTGAGGGTCTTTCTGGGCGGAGTGTCCTTGTTCTCACTGTATCTTTGTGGGTTTCTTCTGGGGACTCCTCCCACCTTCCAAAAGCATGGATATGTGATGTGCGTCTATTATGTAGTGTTTAGTTTGATTGTTGTGATTCGAACATGTTCTTCATGTTCCTCGTGTTCTTCTATAATGACTTTTCGTTTTGGAATGCTGATGTCACCCCTTTGTTAGTATAGAGAACATGGTGCATCATCAATCATTGTTGATGAAGGCCGAAGAGATCAGAGCTGACACAGAGCTCCAGCAGCTGACTGACAGCGTGTCATCACCATCAGACCGTTCCTACATGCATGCTGTCTGCCTGTCAATCAGCCAACCACACATCGCTCACCTAAATGAAGCCCTAATTCTCTCTTGAAAAGCGGCAGGACATGATGTCCATCATATGTAAGTGTTGGAGAGATGTTTTCTTCTGAAATCAAGGGTAGTGAAAGAGTTTATCCTGCATTCTTCTACTAGATTTTGGAGCTGAGGTCAGGATGTTGGACAATACCCTCACCACATCTATCCCAACCAACCCTCTCATCTCATCTCATCTCATCAGTATTGGAAGGAGCTCAGTTATTCCAGAACATGTCCCACTGCTCCTTGACTCCCAGTTCTCGGGGAGCTACATACCCCTCTAGTGTTGACCCCAGCGTGGTGGTTTTCTATTCCTAATGGCAGTTCTCTATGGAACATAGTCATCCAATAGATACAACGTAAAGTAGCTACAGATACCTTGAAGTACAAGAGTGTCCACAAACTTCTGGACATGCAGTCATCAGCCTGAACATAAGGACCACCTTACCCTGATCTTCAATGATCAGGACCCCACAGGACCACCACAGAGCAGCTATTCTGTGGGTGGTGGGTCATTCTCAGCACTGCAGTCACACTGACATGGTGGTGGTGTGTTAGTGTGTGGCACTGGTACAGAGTGGATCCAGGCACAGCAATTATACTGCTCAAGGTGTTAAACACTGTATTACTCACTGTCCCACTCTATCAGACACTAGAATTGTCTGCCTTCTTAGATGTAAAGTCAGAGACAAAGCTCATCTGTTTCTGCACAGTTTGTGTTAGTCGTCCTCTAGTCCCTTCATCGTTGCCCTGGGGCCTTTGCCCACAGGGCGCTGTTGGCTGGACATTTCTGGTTGGTGGACTGTTCTGAGTCCAGCAGTGACACTGAGAGGGGTTTAAACACTCCAGCAGCACTGCTGTGTCTCATCCACTTGTATCGTGCAACACCTCATCACCACCATCAGAACAGAAACAGGTGGACTACAGTCTGTCATTATAGAAGTACAGTGTGAGCTATAGCTGGCTTGTCTTCCTAAGATGTGTATAAGAGACAGAGAGAGAGAGAGAGAGAGAGAGAGAGAGAGAGAGAGAGAGATGAATAGAGTGGTCAGTGAAGGAGAATGTGTGTATCGATTTATCTCGTTTGTTTTTTGTATCTTTATTGTTTGTTTATCTATTTCAGTTGTTTTTCGGTGGTTCCTTTGTTCTTTCAATTATTCTGTTCTTTCAAGCGCTGTAATAATTTGGTGCGTTCTGTCTGAAAGCACTTTCAGAGGGTGTGTTGATTAATAACAGAAGTCAGTTGGGCATAGAATAGGAAAGGCCTGTAAACGAAAAGTGGATCCGGACCTCCAGGTTGGACGTCTCCAACTAAAAATGACCACAGAATTCCAGCACTTTATTTGGGTGGTAAAGTTTAGCTCTACACCCGACACTGTTGAGAATCCTCTGATGTTAGTCCGAATCCAAACATTATCCTCAACCCAAATCGTAAACCTGATCCTTGACACCACTATCCCATATTTCCCAATCCCATGTTCCAATGAATTATTCCTTTCATTCCTGTTTTTTTAGTATTAAGCACATTGTTCCAGTTATCCCTGTTGTCATTCTCATTGTTCCCACATTCCAGTTATCATTTCCCTGACTTCTTTCCACAACAGTGTCATTATTGTTAAGGATGCAATGTTCCTTTTATTCCCAACATTCCCATTATGGGCTTGGTGGTTAGGGAACCAGCCTTATGACTGGAAGACTGCCATTTCGAATCCCTGCTCCCTTGGCACTGGGGGATAGGGATTCCCACTGCTCCGGGCATGTTTGCTCACTGTCCCCCTAGTGTGTGAATTCAAATGGATGTGGAGGACATATTCCCCTATCCAGCACTGTGGGTCCCACGATTCTCATTGTTCTCCGCCTTCTTTTCAGACCTGTGAATTGTGTTATTCCCACTGTTACTCCAATTCTAATTCCCATCATCACTCTCATTATTGTTCCCATGTTCCAATTAACTATTGATTTATCCACTTCCGGTCCTTTAGTTCCCGCTACAGTATTCCTGTTGTTTGTCATTCCTCCTCATTCCTGTCATTTTCATCATTTTCACACCAGTGTCCTGATGCCTGAGATTTCTAGAATTCCCATCGCTCCCATCATGCTCATTACTCTCCACCTTCCTAATGTGTTATTCTCACCATTCCCACTATTATCACTATTTCTTCATTCCCATCATCTTCTTCCCATCATTCTTATTAAGCATGTCATTCTAGTTATTGTCACCCTTTGTCATTCCTGCCATTTCTTTCAATCCCATCATTCCCATCAATTCCACCACTGAGGTCCTCCTTATCATTTCTGACATTATTCTTATTTTCCACGTCATCCAACTCTGATCCCGCACTCGTCGAAATTAGCCCTTTTTCCCTGACAGCAGCACCGACTGTCCTTACTGTGAGCTGTGGGATGGTTTTGAAGTCCTCGGTGCCGTCACTCATCTGCCAGACGGAGCGCCGGGAATCAAAGGCTGCTTGAAAAAAATCATCTGCCTTTCCATCTGTATCTGCTTCTCTGTTTCCTTTTGTTTAATCCTTTTAAATGTCCTTCCACAGAATGGGAGCTTCACCAGGAATCACTCAGGAAAAGCTCCGGAAGGTGTGAAGAAAGTGGGACAGTCTGCTTTTGTGGATTTTGGTGAGTTTTGCGCTTTATATATTTAGTGTGTGTGTGTGTGTGTGTGTGTGTGTGTGTGTGTGTGTGTGTGTGTGCGCGCGCGCGCGCATGTGCACGTGCCTTCAGGTAGGTGTGTGTGTGTGTTTTCAGTGGACGTTCTCTGGCACAAGTTGCCTGATGCTTCACATCTTTTTGTATTGTCTGTGTTTTTCCGAATCCCATTGGCTGAAAGTGACTTTTCCATGTGGTTCTTAACTTCACACCTTGCAAATTTGAGCCCTCAGATTCCAGCTGCCGGAATGACGATGATGGTGATCAGCACTGGACACACACGCTCATGTCAGCACATACATTTTCACTGCCAAGTTAAATCTTTTAACTTCAATGGGATCCCATTAAACATTAACAAAACAAATCCCTCCCTTTCCCGAAGCCGGTGGATCACTGTAGAGAAGCAGGAATGACACCAGCAGAGGCGTCTCGTGTAATGTAAATGATTGATAAGCGGAGGGAAATGACCTATATGATTCAAATGCCTTATCTCTGAGGGGCTTGGCCTTTTGTTCAAAGCTGGGGCTTATCTGAGCAAACAAGGACTTTTCCCCCCACCGTCTTTTTCCTGCTTTAATCTGTTTTCTCTTTGAGCACTGTGGAAAATGCAGTGCACTCGTCTTTGTGTTCCGGCAGCAGAGAACCCAGGAGGTTGCTGGTTCTTAAGTATGAATCTTCAGCTGAAGCTGAAGCTCATCTGGGCAACAACGGATCACAGCCTGGAGCTCAGAGTGAAGATTAAAGTGATAGAAGATTAAAGCAACGGCAAAAGAAATCAAATCCCTACAATTTATCCCAACTGTAATCGAGCGTTTTCATAATTCAAAAGATTCCTGACATTCCCGTCATCCTGCCTTTGCCATCATTTCTGACGTTACATGAATTCACATCACTTCAGTTATTCCTGTTATGCTAATTATTTCTATCATTCCTGTTATCCTCGTCATTCCCTGTTTTCCGATTTTCACAATTCCTATCATTCCCATAACTCGTTACTTTTCCCTATAATCCACTTCTCTCATTACCATTTTCATTTTCATCTTTCCAGTTCGTCTCATGATGGAAATGATTCCCAGCATTCCTACTTTTCCTGTCATTGTCATCAAACCTGTAATTCCCATCAAACCTATAATCGCATCGATTCCAACTATTCACACCATTCCTGCCTTTTCCATCAGTCCCTATTAGAGGGGATAATGTTGTTTTATACAGGACTCAGCAATGAACGAGGAGGTGTCCTCTGTTCATGTTGCCTCTGATCCTGATTAATGGAATTTCCACGGCCAGTGGGAATTCCATCCTCCTTTAAAGTCTGGTTTTGTTCTGTTTCGTCTTACTGGCCTGCCACTGGCATCACAATTACCAGTATAATATCTGCAGTATTGTTCTGCTCCACTTACAGTTACAGGTAAAATCAGCACTAAGAGTCTCGGAGCTAAATTAGGTGTAAATTGGTCTGGATTTTACTGATGAAGTGAAAGCAGGTCTACCGTGAAAAGCTTGAGATGAATATTGATTATGTGATGATGATAAATGATTATACCGGAATCACTCTGACCAAAATAGGTCGTATATGGAGCTGCATCTGTAAGAAATATGATCATAATAAAGTAAAAGTACAGAAAACCTGAGCATAGATAATAATATTCACCCTAATGAGAGACTGTAGCTCCTCCTCCTCAGTGTATATCACAATACCTACATTTAGAGTTATTAATATTCACCCTAATGAGAGACTATAGCTCCTCCTCCTCAGTGTATATCACAATACCTACATTTAGATTTATTAATATTCACCCTAATGAGAGACTGTAGCTCCTCCTCCTCATTGTATATCACAATACCTACATTTAGAGTTATTAATATTCACCCTAATTAGAGACTGTAGCTCCTCCTCCTCAGTGTATATCACAATACTTACATTTAGAGTTATTAATATTCACCCTAATGAGAGACTGTAGCTCCTCCTCCTCAGTGTATATCACAATACCTACATTTAGAGTTATTAATATTCACCCTAATGAGAGACTGTAGCTCCTCCTCCTCAGTGTATATCACAATACCTACATTTAGAGTTATTAATATTCACCCTAATGAGAGACTGTAGCTCCTCCTCCTCAGTGTATATCACAATACCTACATTTAGAGTGAAGAGAATATGACGTAGAGTTTGGGGCAGAGGAACTAGAAGAGATGAACATGGAAGAGCGAGAGAGAGAGAGATGACTTTGAGAGAAAAGCTGAGAGAAGAGTGGAACAGAGAGAGCGAGCGAGTGGTACAGACAGTATGATTTATTATGATGAATGGAGGTGAGAATGGGGTGAGACGTGTGTGAAGGAAGTGTGTGTGGACGTGAGATTTGGTCAATACAGGCCTCACACACAGAGATAAGCGTTTATTAAACACGAAATTAATGATATAGACTCTTCGCACAGCGGATCAGAGAGGGGGGTAGAGACTGAGGGGGGCTCCGTTCACGCTTTGTGTCACTCCTCGTTCGTCACCATTGGTGTGAAATTGTGCTTCATTGTAAAGAGTGAGTCGACGCAGACTTTACCCTGAACACAACACACACAGCCGTTTGATTTACCGTCCAAAGCCACCAGGGAACCTACACTCGTCTTTTGGGATATATATGAAATGCTGACGATGGTGAAATAGTGACAAATCTGATACAGTCACATATAAAGCGATTTAGGACGTGGGTTTAGGGTCTGGGCTTAGGGTGGGCTTTAGGTGTGGGCTTAGGGTGGGCTTTAGGTGTGGGCTTAGGGTGGGCGTAGGGGTGTGGGCTTAGGGTGGGCGTTGGGGTGTGGGCTTTAGGGTGGGCTTGGTGTGGGCTTTAGAGTGGGTGTTAGGGTGTGGGCTTTAGGGTGGGCTTTAGGTGTGGGCTTTAGGCTGGACTTTAGAGTGGGCGTTGGGGTGTGGACTTTAGGGTGGTACCTCTTTTCACTCGGTAGAGCCCCGCCCTCTTCTCTTTGATCTTTATACCTTATTCTTCAGGCTGCGTTTAAACGGTGTTGTTTGTCTGTGAACTTTAACTAAAGTTACACACACGGGTTTAATGTATCCAGAGCCAGAGTTTGGGCCTCGTTTAGTTAAATATGGCCACACAATCCACAAAATGACTAATTACAGCCCTGATTTCATAAAAGCGTATTTACAGTTAGTAACTCTTCCTGCGTTTGGCAGAAAGCGGGGTGTTTTATAGCGGATGTTTTGCGAGTGGCACCGCTGTCACAGTCATAATGAATGCACAACATATGCCAGACAAAACCGCCCATCTGCCTGATCATAGCCGTAATTGCTCTTTTCTTTTTTTTTTATAAGTGACAGCCAAATGCATTATTCATTAATTGAACTTGCTCAACACGGAGATGCATTTTGGCTGTCAGGAAGGTGGAGGATGGCGTAGATGGAGGAGATGCTGCTGCAGTTTTTCTATTTCTCCCTCTTTCTCTCTCTTTTCCTTCACCACTTCCCCCCCCGAGCCACGAGCATCGTGCATAATGGGATGTGGCATTTGAGTTGTAGTCATTATGAGTCATATGCGTTTTGTTTTTTTTGTTTGTGTGTGTGTGTGTGTGTGTGTGTGTGTGTGTGTGTGTGTGTGTGTGTGTGTGCACGTGCATTCATTAGTGCGTGCTTTAGGCTCTTGGAGGCTGATTTGGTGGCGTAAACTAACGACAGAAGCGAGAATTTACCTAATAGAGTCACAGAATTCCAGGAAGATTCGGAAACGCGTGGCACATTTAGATGATCTGCTAATCCTCTCCGGTTGTGAGGTGCTGCACCCCTGGGAATTCCACAACTTCATTAGCTACTGAAGCTGCACAGGCAGTGATGGAGGTGTAAATCTCTCAAAATGTGCTAAGAAACGATTCAGTGGATCAATGAATCTTCTCCCCGTGAATCATTTTAGTTCAGTTTAATTAGGCTCTTTATGAAGTGATTAAATGACTCCAAAATGATTCTTTTTCTTTAGGACATGATTTCAGAGAGATTTATTTATTTAAGGGGAAGATTCACAGCATCAGGCCGGTTCAGATTCAGCCCGATTCATTTTTAGGAAACGATTCGGTGCATCGTGAAGCTTTTAGACTTCAGCAGAAGTTGATTCTTTCGGTATTGATGTTGTGCATTGTGTTTTATAAGGAAAATGATTCACAATGTAAAATTTCAATATGATTCGGTTATTTTGGAAATTATTCAGTGCATCATGCACCTTTAGACTTTGGCACAGTTTGATTCTTTTGGAAATGGTTTAGTGCGTCGTCTTTTTTAATGATTTGATTTCTTTAGCAAATGATTCATTGCATCATAAAATAAATTGCATCATTTCAATATGATTCAGTTATTAAGGAAATGATTCAATGCATCATTAAACTCTAGATTACAGCGCAGATTCCTTTGGAAATGATTTGTTTAATGATTCTTTTCTAGATTTTCGGGAAAAACGTTTTGCTTTATTTAAAGATTCACTGCATCATGAAATCTTTTTGGAAATGATTGTTTATTCTGGTCCCTATGACTGAGTTTCTTTTTGAATATTTAATCATAATTTAATGTAATTATTTACAGAAACATTCAATAACTAGTGCTGTTTATTCCAGCAGGGAATTACTTTGATTCAGTGCATAAAAGCTTAGCTTTCACTGTGATTTCAGAGACGTTTGATTGAATCCTCTCTGCGTAATTCGGTGCCGGCTGTCAGTCTCTTCCCTGTGCCGACCCTCCCGCTGTATTTCTGCTGTTTATTTCACACAAGTTAGTCTGCATGACTTGGTGTGACTGCAGCTTTACACTGATGTATGTAAATGAGCTCCGTTCTGATTGGCTGACCCCTTCACAAGTTGAAATCAGGCGCACAGTGTTAAAAGAGCAGTGCGGGCTGCTGGGGGCAGAATGGGTGGTCATGTGTAAATGTCTGCGTAAGTTGTTGTGACATCACAGCCGTGGGGAATTTAAAATGAGCTGTTTATACTGAGCGCGTCCCACCGAGGAAGAATCTTTACATTAAAGGATGAAAAGAGTCGGTTTTCCACGATATGGGCCCTTTAAAGTTTTGTGAAGCAGAAGTTTTCCGGGTTGTCAGCAGGACCACGGCCCCAGACTTGAGTGGCTCTGAGAGTTTACACTCCGGTGAGCCGCTTAATGTGCTTCCCCAGCACGACACACACACACACACACACACACACACACACACACACACACACACACACACACACACACACACACACAGAGAGAGAGAATGTTTGAGTTGGGAGTGAGGGTTTTTTTGGGAGCAGGCTCTGACTGATTTGCATGGTTATTGGTCCTCTACTGTACCTGTATGAACAATGTACACACCCCCATCACATGTATTTAAAGTGCAGTAGTCCAAAGTCACTCTATGTATAACAGTGTTGTATGTGTTACAGATCAGTGGTGTAACAGTGTTGTATGAGTTACAGATCAGTTGTGTAACAGTCTGGTATGAGTTACAGATCAGTGGTGTAACAGTCTGGTATGAGTGACAGATCAGTTGTGTAACAGTCTGGTATGAGTTACAGATCAGTGGTGTAACAGTGTTGTATGAGTTACAGATCAGTGGTGTATGAGTTACAGATCAGTGGTGTAACAGTGTGGTATGAGTTACAGATCAGTGGTTTAACCACAAGATATTTACACCTATAGCCCATTGACAAAGTGTGTTACAGGTCAGTTGTGTAACAGTGTGAAGTTACAGGTCCAGGGGTTGTCTGACTGTCAGTCTGTCCACCCAGCCGTCCATGCTATTTATACGTTTTTTTTTATCCGCCTCATTGTTTCTCTCTTCCTTTCTTCCTTCTCTTCCTACGTTCCATCTTCTCTGTGTCCTCAGTGCCTCGCCTGTAAAGCGCTGTCTGACGAGCGCCTGTCGGCAGTAAACAGCAGAGAGAGAGAAGATTGAGAGATAAAGCCTGACAGCGCTGCAGAATAGCAGGCCCTCCTCTGCGTTAATTATGCCATTATGCTGACTGGAAATCAAGACAAGCGATGTGGATACGATCTGATTGTTACTTTTAATATCAAATTCAATTCAGTTCAGGTTTATAGTTGTTGTTCTGCTCTCGACAGCCGAGCACAACGCAAAGCACTCCGAGCAAGTGATACTTTATCATCTCCCACAACTTTTCAGAAGATGTTTCATAAAGTGAGCAGGCCTTGTGTTTTCAATCAAACTGGATGCAACAGCAAACGAAAATGACATACGCCAACCATAACGTTATGACCACCTCCTTGTTTCTGCTCTCACTGTCCACTCTGTCAGCTCCTCTGACCACACAGGAGCTCTTTGTGGTTCTATAATTCAGACTGTAGTTCATCTGTTTCTCTGCAGACTTTATTCTCCTCCTTTCACCCTGATCTTCAATGATCGGGACCCCACAGGACCACCACAGAGCAGCTATGATGTGGGTGGTGGGTCATTCTCAGCACTGCAGTCACACTGACCTGGTGGTGGTGTGTTAGTGTGTGCTGCTGGTACGAGTGGATCGGATGCATCAGTGCTGATGGAGGTTTTAAACCCCTCAGTGTCACTGCTGGACTGAGAACAGTCCACCAAGCAGAAATGTCCAGCTGACCGTGTCCTGTGAGCAGCTAAAAGATGACCAGAGGCAGATGAGCTTCTGTCTCTGACTAGGTAGGAGTGTCCAATAGTGTGGACAGTGAGTGGACACAGTGTGGCTATAAATAACACGAGACACAGTGATGTTTTCGTTCCAGGATGAGATATTTTGTAATTTTTTTTTTTGCTTTCAGATGGCGACGGCTCCCAGGACCACCTGCTGCCCGTGTGTCTGGACGAGAAGTGTGAAAAAAGTGCTATTTACCTGGCAAAACCGAGCCAATCTGAGGTACATGACCCTCCATTATCACTCCATCACACACATCTCCCACATCCCTTTCAGCAGTTCTCTGAGGAGAAAAGCGAGAGACCGGAGACCCTTTTAAACTCTGGTCTGGGTCAAACCTATTATTTCCACTGTCAAACCGAGTCCAAAGACCCTTTTATGTAGTAGACACTGGCATTTGCGAGTGTGTGTTACTGAGGATTGTATTCCGTTTCCCTAATGAATGCGATTTACAGTGGAGTCACCGTTAAAAATGAAAAGAGAGTAATCATTTTCATATTCGAGGCCTGTTTTCTTAAAGAAAATATGATAGAATGCCATAAAAATCGTCCTGCAAATTAACACGTTCACACTTGATCTGTACAAAATAAATCCGGTTTTTGTTTTGAGCTTTTCTTTCGTTCTCTCGTCGGAAAATAACTGTTCTTGGTCTTTTAAATTGAAATTGAAATAATCATCAGTTTCATTTGGCTTTCTTTCACGTTCCCGATGCGCACCTCCTTCATTCGTGCCGATGTTGCTTCCATAAGCGCGTGTAGATGCTCACATTTAATTATAATAGTACTTACAGTACACTAGGGCAGCTTTAGCAGGGCCCTTTGAGGACAGTTGAGAGGAGAAGAGAAGTGTAGACAAAAACGTGAACAAAGACAGGAGGAGAGCGTCTACTGTTAGGGAGGGGGGGAGGGCAGGGATGAGAGGATGATAGAGGAGGAAAGGGAAGAAGGAAGGAGAAGAGCAGAATGGAGGAAATGAGAAGAAGGTAAACGGGAGAATGCAGGAGACGGTAGAAGAGAAGATGAGAGGAGAAAGGGGGGGGGGGTTGAGGATAGGAGGATAGGAGAAGCCAGGAGGAGGAGGAGGAGAGGGAACAGAATGGAGAAGAGAAGGAGGAGAATGGGAGAGTAGAGGAGGAGAGGATGGAAAAGAGAAGAAAATAGACGAGAGGAGAGAATATAGAAGAGGATGGAGGAGAAGGTAAGGTAGACGAAAAGAATGACAGAGTAGAGGAGAGGAGACAGAAAAGAGGAAACGAGGAGGTAGAGGATAGAAGACAGGAGGAAAAGAAGAGGGAACTGAATAGAGGAGAGAATGGAGGAGAGGAAAATAGAAGAGGAGGATCGGAATGACTTTTTTCATCCCAGAGGGAAACTGGGCAGTAAGAAAGTAAGACAGAAGACAAGAATGAGAGAATAGAGGAGAGGGGACAAAAAAGATGAAAGGAGAGGAGATGAGAAACAGGAGGAGAGAGAGGAGTAGAGGGAAGAGAAGAGAATAGAGGAGAGAACAGGAGAGTCGTGATGAACCGACAGTAAATGAGGAACAGAAGCTGTAGAATGAAGGAGACGGCGAGCGCTCGCTGTGGCGGCGTCATCACGGAGCTGCATCGCTGCATAATTAGTTGCCATCTCCATTTGTGCTGTTCCCCCGAGACATCTTAATCTACCGTGTGTGTGTGTGTGTGTGTGTGTGTGTGTGTGTGTGTGTGTGTGTGTGTGTGTGTGTGTGTGTGTGAGTGTGACTGGCTCTACCATCTGCTCTTGAGGTGCATCAGGTACAAAACGTGTGTGTGAACGTGACACAAACTCACACACACAAACACACACACACACATACACACACATATACACACACACACACACACACACACACACACACACACACACACACACATCAGTGTTGTGTGAGATCATTCTGTTTCCCATCCTGCTAATCTGCTCGTTATTGACTATGTAAACATGCAGCTTCACACTCATTGGGCTGATTAGAGACACACACACCGACTCTGGAAAATTCATCATTATGGGGGCTTCCTTTAGGGTCTGACTGGCATCAGAATATCCTGTTACAGGTTCTAGACTGGCTTCAGAATATCCTGTTACAGGTTCTAGACTGGCATCGGAATATCCTACTACAGGTTCTAAGGAGCCGAACTTTCCCAAAGTGAATCAGAAAGTCATCTCCTTCATATTTATGAGAAACGAGCTGCTCCTCGTCTGTTCTAATAAGAGCTATCCACCTGGAACATCTCGTCTCTTCTCTTCTAATCTCTCCTAATCTTCTCGTCTTCTCATCTCTCCTTTTTCTCATCTCGTCTTTCATGCCTTGTCTTTATTCCTTCACCTTATCTTGTCCTCTCCCCCGCCCTTTCTTCTCCCCGCTTCTTCTCTCCTCCCGTCTTCTCTTCTTTTATTTTCACGTTCTTATCTGTAATTCTCATCTTGTCCTGTCTCCTCCTCTCTTCTTTCTCATCTTCTCTTTCTCTCCTTGTCCTGCCTTGCTTGTCTCGTCTTTCACTCAAACGTCTCTTCTCCTCTCCTAAAATCTTCTCCTCGCTTTCCTTGTCTTCCTAGTCTCTTCTTGCCTCCTGTCACCTTCTCTTCTTAATTCTCGTCCATGAAATCTGTCTCACAAGAATGAAAGATTTAATCTTCTCATTGTCTCGGTTTCTCAGCGAGGCCGTTTAGTCGGTGCTGTTTGTTATTGTACGCGTTTAGAAGTGAGGCGGTCTGGAGCATCAACTGCATTATGAGACTCTGTTCATCAGGAGAAAAGTGAGATGTTCTGAAGCTCTGCTCTGCTGTGGATTTAATTAGCTGTCCGTCTGCTTCTGCGCGTGGATTTTAATAACCATGCAGTTAAATGCTGTATTGTTTATCGGCTACAGGAGCACAAATCCACGTCGGACCCCCAGTTTGACAGCACTGTGTGTTTGTCAGAGTACGGTTTCTTCGCTCTGATCCTCTTGCCTGGCTGAATGTAGTGCATTAGAGGGATCCTGGGTTTAGCTCTAATTGCGTTGGTCCCTCAGTGAGGATTGACTGCTTGTTTGTTTGTTTGTGTTTGTTTATTTTCTTGCCCACAGTGAGATCATAGAAGACCTTTTCATTTTTAACACGCTGTACGTACCACCGTCCAAGGCCTTCACTGAGATTCATTTAATGGACTTGTTTCATTACTTTTTCCCCCTGAATTATTGTTTTTTAATGTTTATAAACTGTTTATAATTTTATTACACCTTCCCCGGCCTTCTTACTCTGCCTTTAAGACAGAAAAATGTAAATGAACATGATTGGCTGTTCTACCTTGTGTTTAAATCAAAACGCAGTCACGTCTAGATCCCCGAACAACTGCGGATTCCTCAGAGTCTGTATGCAGGTTGAGCGTCAGCCCCGCCCCCTCTCTCTGATCAGTGAGAGTCTGTATGCAGGTTGAGCGTCAGCCCCGCCCCCTCTCTCTGATCAGTCAGAGTCTGTATGCAGGTTGAGCATCAGCCCTGCTCCCTCTCTCTGATCAGTGAGAGTCTGTATGCAGGTTGAGCGTCAGCCCCCCGCCCCCTCTCTCTGATCAGTCAGAGTCTGTATGCAGGTTGAGCGTCAGCCCCGCCCCCTCTCTCTGATCGGTCAGAGTCTGTATGCAGGTTGAGCGTCAGCCCCGCCCCCTCTCTCTGATCAGTCAGACTCTGTATGCAGGTTGAGCATCAGCCCCGCCCCCTCTCTCTGATCGGTCAGAGTCTGTAAGCAGGTTGAGCATCAGCCCCGCCCCCTCTCACTGATCAGTCAGAGTCTGTATGCAGGTTGAGCGTCAGCCCCGCCCCCTCTCTCTGATCAGTGAGAGTCTGTATGCAGGTTGAGCGTCAGCCCCGCCCCCTCTCTCTGATCAGTCAGAGTCTGTATGCAGGTTGAGCATCAGCCCTGCTCCCTCTCTCTGATCAGTGAGAGTCTGTATGCAGGTTGAGCGTCAGCCCCCCGCCCCCTCTCTCTGATCAGTCAGAGTCTGTATGCAGGTTGAGCGTCAGCCCCGCCCCCTCTCTCTGATCGGTCAGAGTCTGTATGCAGGTTGAGCGTCAGCCCCGCCCCCTCTCTCTGATCAGTCAGAGTCTGTATGCAGGTTGAGCATCAGCCCCGCCCCCTCTCTCTGATCAGTCAGAGTCTGTATGCAGGTTGAGCATCAGCCCCGCCCCCTCTCTCTGATCAGTCAGAGTCTGTATGAGCGTGTACATGTGGACAGAGCAGTAAACATGCACTGATTTGTTATTTAAACTGGATTTTATTTCAGAAGTTGGACTGTTAGCTGTTTTCTGAGCTGAGTTACTCGTTGGTAAGTTATGAAGTGAGGATCTCTGCTTCTACGAGTTGGAAGATGTTAAGAAAATAATAAAGACTTTTTAATGAGGATGTTTTTTTTTTTTAGATTTGTATTTAAGAACATTCTCATGAACTTCTCAGTCTTTATCATAAGATCCTTCGTTTCTCTTGGGAACATTTTGTGAATCTAGCCCCTGATGGGTTCCTGATGAGTTCCTGATGGGTTCCTGTGCAGCGCTGTGCTGGAATAGCCGAGCTGCTCTTCTAAATGTGAAAAACGTTTTCTTCCCGCGCCTCATAAAGCTGACACTTCATTAGCCGACCCGCCGCAGCACTTCACCCTCCATCCGCGGTGCCGCCCTCTCCCGCTCCACTCCAGAGAGCCCAGATTTTAATTTTTTGGCTTAATGAAGCGTTCCCACCAGACCAGGGGGAGGGACGGAGGGGCCTCTGATAACACACAGTTTCAACGCTTTAGTAAACAAAGCCACAGAGCGTCAGAGAGGACGATTCACTCAGTTCCTCAGAGAGTGAACTGTGTGTGTGTGTGTGTGTGTGTGTGTGTGTGCGTGTGCGTGTGTGTGTGTGTGCGTGCAATACCAATAAAGAAGGGTCCACAACCTTTTGCAACTCATGGCCTCCTCACTACCTACTCCAACACATCACTGCAGCATTACTGCACCACCTGCAGCCCTCACCCAGAATCGCTGGCCTACGCCAACTCCAACCGGCTACCTTGGCATTAGTTCGCCATCTGCGGCCTTCGTCCAAAATCACTAGTGTTACCTAACCTAGTCTGAGAGACCCCGGTCTCTCTCTCAGACTCTCTCGCAGCCTCGAGCTGGACTTGAACCTGCGATCCTCAGATCACAGGACTAGCGCATTGGACCACAGAGCCCCTTTAACCTTCCGGCTCCACATTGATTACATAAACAATTCAATCAAATTCAACCGAGGCATGTTTTTAACAAACTGAAGGTTGTATTGGTTGGTGTGGCGCAACAGACAACACCACCAGCAAGCCACAACACCTTGTGGCTTCGATTCCCAGTCTGGACAACTTGGTCAAGGCTCCTAACACTACTTACTCTGGATAAGAGCGTCAGCTCAGTGCCATGAACGTAAACATATGTGTAACGTTGTTGTGGCCAAATACAACCTAAACCAAACTGCACACCAGTTACGAGCAGCTGCCTGGACCAGTATGGTGACAACGTTGATGCATGATAAAGCAACCAGTGCAGCATCTAGGTACGCATGTTCATGGTCTGCAGGAGAACCAGGAGAAATACGTCTAAAGGTGGTAAGGATTGGTGGACAGTGTTGCTGTGGGCACATTTAGAAGGTGACCAATAACATGTTCTACTGGAACCAGTTTAACTACATAGCAAAACTCCATGTCTCATGTTCGTGTGAGCCCTGCATGTGGAGCTGCTCCTCACTGATGTCTAGACACCCCTGGTGCGTTATAGGGAGGGTTCTGAGTGTTTACAGGTCTTTCTGAGCATCGATGCTTGAATCCTGCCTCCTCCTTCCCCACCTCTGGTAAACACTTCATAATTAGGAGCAAGTGAGTCATTTGTGGAGTTTCTTTGGTCGTTGGTTAATTACAGAGTGTCATTATCCTGGATGACACTGATTAGTTTCCGCCTCCGTCTGCGTTTGATTAGGTGGAGGTGTGTGTGTGTGTGTGTGTGTGCGTGTGTGTGTGTGTGTGTGTGTGTGTGTGTGTGGGTTCGTTCACACTGGCATGTGAAAAGATGGAGAGTTATGCATTGGCATGGCCAGTCGGAAATCCCCTGCTCCTTTGTCCCCCCAAACCCTGACCTCCATCCACTGGGATGCAGACTGGTTTTGAACTGGGGTTGACGTCGAGCTCATTTAGATTACTCCAGAGTAACAGTACATTTCCAGTCACTCTCTCCCTCCTTCTCCCAACCCATCCTCTCCCTTTCCCTCAGGTCACCATTAAAAGCCCACTCTTGGCTGCAGGCTTTGGCCTGTCTTGTGTAATGGTGTGTTTTAGTGCTGTTCCAGGAGTGCGAATGTTGGGTGTGCAGGACTGCTGTCTCCTCTCTCTCTCTCTACCCCCAGTGGGACATGACCACTTTAGCAGAACATGTCTGGCTGGCCAGTTTTCTCTCCCTCGTTGGACAGCAGCTAGTCTGTCCAGCAACTGGGGAAGGCCAGCTGCTTTGGGCTATTTTTAAACTGTGGATGTAATTTTTGAATGAGGAACAGGCAACCCCAATACACACCGATCAGCCATAACATTAATACCACCTGCCTGTTGCTGAGTAGCTCCCCCTTGTGCTGCCACAACAGATCTGACCCACAGAGCTATGGACTCTGACGTCCTCTGTAGGGGTGGTGTGGTATCTGGCAAGATTTATGTTGGCAGCAGATCCTTTAAGTGCTGTACGTTGGGAGATTGGGCCTCCATGAGCATCACTGACCCTCAGGTGTCCATGACCCTGTCACTAATTCCCTAGTTGTCCTTCCTTGGAGCAGTTTTTGTAGGTACTGGACACTACATCATCAACATCATCATCATCATTTGGAGGAGCAGAAGTGTTAAGGCAGTCATGTGACAAAATAAGTCAACGAGACAATCCGGATAGCTTCTACACAGTGTCTGGTCCACCTGAAATTGGAAGTGAGGGGGTTCGGACAAGCAGAGATCGGTTCTCTGGACCGCTCTTGGGTTCAGTAACAGATTGCTTGGTCGGTGGGTCATTCTCAGCACAGCAGAGACACCAACGTGTGGTGGTGTGTTCGTGTGTATTGTGCTGGTACGAGTGGATCAGATGCAGCAGTGCTGCTGGAGTGTTTAAACCCCTCAGTGTCACTGCTGGACAGAGAACAGTCCACCAACCAGAAATATCCATCCAACTGTGGGCAGCGTCCCGTGAGCGCCGATGAAGGACTAGAGGAAGACCAACACAGCACTATGTAGAAACAGACAAGCTTCTGTCTCTGACTTTACATCTACAAGGTGGAGACACTCGGTAGGAGTGTCTGATAGAGTGGACAGTGAGTGGACACAGTGTTTAAACCCTCCAGCAGCACTGTGGTGGTCCTGTAGAGTCCTGATCATTGAAGATCATAGAACTACAAAGTGCTCCTGTGGAACATGGACGGTGAGAGTCGAGACGAGGAGGTGGTCATAATGTCATGGTTGATCGGTGTATGTCCTAAGGTGTAGCGTAATTTAAAACGAGTCAGTCTGCACGTCTGAGTTGTCTCAGTGGTGTTGCGTCTCCTGGATTGTTTTCATTTTTTTTTTTTTTCCGCCATAGCAGCGGAAACAGCTGCTCGCCACCCTGTGCTTCACTCTCTCTTCTGTCTTTCCTCACAAATAAATCAATAAAGCTTTGCTTTAGTCAACACTGATATAACTCAATTTACATGTGCAGAGCCTGAGTGGCAGGAGCAGACTGCTCACGGCTGCCGGCTGCGGGAATTAGAGTAATCTGGAACGTTAGCGTACACTGTAACATAAGCCTAAGCTTTCACTTTGTCAAACTCTGGAATGTCTGCGTGAGTATTCCATGTTCAGCGTAAAACGGCAGAAGCGTCCGTGATCTGTGATATTAGTAATCTCACAACGTCTGCACTTTGTGGGTGGTTAAATGCTGTTTTCTAGGCGTCATATCTCAGTAACCTGCAGACATGATACACCTCACAGCAAACTACAGCGTAACCTAAAAGCGAATGAACTTTCTGCTGTGAGGACGAGGGGGGACGAGAACAAGCAACGTAAAAGCACTTTCCCTCGTAAAAATGAGGAGGGAGGGGCTGTTTGTCGTCTTTGCTCACCCAGTGTTCAAATTTCAGAATAAAAGTCAAGAGGAGGGTGAAAACGGATACGTAAATAACAAATATAATTAAGGATATTTAGGTTGTTTGTTTTATATTATTATAAATGTCCTTGTCAATGCATCAGCTCTTGCATTTTCAGCTCTAAAACACTGATTGTGTTAAGTGTTGTTTAGTCCTTGTAAGCAAACAAACCCTTGGAAAAAAATGTAGGCAAGTATATGTTTGATCAAAACATGGTCAAATGAAGACGTTAGAGTAGAATCTAATTTTCTGGTGAATAAAATTCCGAAGAAAACATCCCACAAAATAAAAATCAACAGTAAGAGTTTTGTTTTTTTTTTTCTCCCTGTTAAGCTCTCATTGCAGCTTTGAGGGAGAGAAGTCGTGATGGAGGTAGAGAGCTAGAGATTCATATATATATATATAAAGAGAGAGAGAGAGAGATGAGCTTAATCAGACAGAGAAAATTCAGAATCCCTCCGGAGTCCATCTCTCCACTACCTTCCTCCTGATTCCCCAATCAGCTCTAATGAGACTGGGATAGAGGGATGGTGGATTGGTGGGATGCTAGAACCTATTGCTAGAATCCTAGATTCCACGTTTGCTCCCAAATGAGCTCTGCCCATCCAGTGCTGGGAGACCAAAAGTATGTGGACACTTTCTCTTCCAGTGTTTCTGTTTAAATGAAGGGTATTAACTGGGATTGTGACCATTGTCGTTGTAGTAACATCATCGTTTGATTGTGCCCAGCACATTAAGCTGATTGTGAGATACTGGACACCATGAGGCCACCGGTCAGCCTCAGTAGCAGACTGCGGTCTGTGTGGTGTGTTCTGCACTGATGCTTCTAGTCGGTACTATTTTGACCAATTAGGGTTGAATTGCTATCTGTGACTGGCTGGGAGAGAACCAGTAAGTTCCAGTATTCAACTGGATGAAACAAACCCAAAGACGTCCTTCAGTCAGTTCTGCTCTTATAAAATATCCGGCCTCAGCTTCATGTAATTGGTCCATAAGTCCTGGATGAACCGAATTCAGCTCTGTGGCACCGTTCGTTCACACCTGCTCTTCTGGTTCAGACCAAACTGGAAGTTCTGAAAGTCTGGGCCAAATAAGGAAGGTGTGAAAATCTCCTGTGTCTGACACGCCTGCTCGCTGTTATCGCTGTCCGTTTCTCTGTCCTGTAAGTGGTCTCTTGTGTAAAATGGTGATGCATATGCCCCCCAGGAGGGAATAAGGAAGCTGGAGGCAAGGCTAGAGAGACGACAGCAGACCTGCGTCACACACACCTAAACCTAAAGACCACCGTGAACATCCTCCATACTGATACAGCCACGGTCAGCTACTGCAACGGCCAGCTTAGGTGTACTTATACGTTGGAGGCCAATTGGAAATGAATTCCTCTCTCTCTCTCTCTCTCTCTCTCTCTCACTCTTTCTCTCCAACTCTCTCTCTCTCTCAAACATGCAATATTCCTCTCTTAGAATTCATCCGTCTCTCAGAACATCGGATGTTGAGTGTTTTGCATTCAGAGGGGAGAGATGGCCATTTTAGAGGCATTACAGCCACTTCGATCCTTTCTTCGTAATCTATTACTCTCTCTCTCTCTCTCTCTCTCTCTCTCTCTCTCTCTTTCTCTCTCTCTCTCTTTCTCTCTCTCTCTCTCCCATGCAGAGAGGTGCACCTGCTTCTCTGTTTAACATTCATGAGTGTGTGAGGCCTGTAGCATCTGTGTTTCTGCCTCCTCCGCACCAACACTAATGGCCTAGCAAGTGTGTGTGTGTGTGTGTGTGTGTGTGTGTGTGTGTGTGTGTGTGTGTGTGTGTGTGTGTGTGTGTGTGTGTGTGTGTGTGTGCGTGCACGGTACAATGCTGCATTTATTCTCTGACAGCTCAGTTCCTTTTAGCTTTTTGCTCAGGCTCTTCTGAGTTCATCTCTTTAACACCCTCTATTCACTAAACACACACACACACACACATACACACACACACACACACACACACACGTATCCATTTGAAGTGTTCCTGGTTTTAATGTTGATTGAAGAGCGATTTTACCCCCCAGTGTAATGTTAAAACAGATGGTTACTGTAATCTACTGAAGATGCTTTAGCAGGTCCACTTAGCTATTAGTGATGTAATGAATAGGCAGGAGTTGGCTGAGTGACCCTGTCCTGTGCTCCAATCGATTTTTGGATTCCTACTGGAGGCTTTTTAAGCTCTACACTGGAATACGTCTCCTGAGTAATAGATATTAATCTTTAATTAAAAGGTGGCTCGCAGGATTGCTGTGTTTAGTCTGTATGAAACTGTGTATGGATATAGATGGGTATGGACGTATAACGGTATAGATGGGTATGGACGTATAACGGTATAGATGGGTATGGATGTCTGTAGATGGGTTTTGATGAGTATAAGTATAGATGGTATAGCTGGGTATGGATCTCCATGGATATGGATAAGTATAGATATAGATGGGTATGAATGGGTATGGATGAGTAAAGGTGGGTATGGATAAGTATAGATCGGTGTGGATGGTATAAATGGGTATGGATGAGTGTAGGAGTATAGGGTATGGATGAGTATAGATATAGATGGGAATAGATGGTATAAATGGGTATGGATGAGTAAAGGTGGGTATGGATGGTATAAATGGGTATGGATGAGTGTAGGAGTATAGGGTATGGATGAGTAGAGGTGGGTATGGATGAGTATAGATATAGATGGGTATGGATGGTATGGGTGTGTATAGGTTTTCACAACTGGACTTATGTACAATGTAAAATGCTATAGTAATGTGTTATACTCCGTCCTACAGGACTCTTTTTTCATGCACTTTTATTTCCTTACTAAATTATCTTCTCTCTCTATCCTTCACTGTCTGTACTTGTATTGATGCTGCTGCTGGAACCTTAATTTCCCTGAGGGAACCCTCCCAAAGGATCAATAAAGACCTATTCTCTTGTATTGTGTCCAATTCTAAGTGTACATGGGTTTGGATGTGTATAGGTGTAGATGGGTATGGATGTGTATAGGTGTAGATGGGTATGGATGTGTATAGGTGTGGATGGGTATGGATGTGTACAGGTGTAGATGGGTATGGATGTGTACAGGTGTAGATGGGTTTGGATGTGTATAGGTGTAGATGGGTATGGATGTGTATAGGTGTAGATGGGTTTGGATGTGTATAGGTGTAGATGGGTTTTGGATGTGTATAGGTGTAGATGGGTATGGATGTGTATAGGTGTAGATGGGCATGGATGTGTATAGGTGTGAGCGGGTTTGAGTGTGTATAGGTGTAGATATAGGTATGGATGTATAGGTGTGGAATGGGTTTGGATGTGTATAGGTGTGATGGGTTTGGATGTGTATAGGTGTAGATGGGTATGGATGTGTATAAGTGTAGATGGGTTTGGATGTGTATAGGTGTAGATGGGTATGGATGTGTATAGGTGTAGATGGGTATGGATGTGTATAGGTGTAGATGGGTTTGGATGTGTATAGGTGTAGATGGGTATGGATGTGTATAGGTGTAGATGGTATGGATGTGTACAGGTGTAGATGGGTATGGATTTGTATAGGTGTAGATGGGTATGGATGTGTATAGGTGTAGATGGGTATGGATGTGTATAGGTGTCGGTGGGTATGGATGTGTATAGGTGTAGATGGGTATGGATGGTAGAGATGGGTATGGATGGTAGAGATGGGTATGGATGATAGAGATGGGTATGGATGGTGGAGATGGGTATGGATGGTAGAGATGGGTATGGATGTGTATAGGTGTAGATGGGTTTGGATGTGTATAGGTGTAGATGGGTATGGATGTGTATAGGTGTAGATGGGTATGGATGTGTATAGGTGTAGATGGGTATGGATGTGTATAGGTGTAGGCGGGTTTGGATGTGTATATGTGTAGATGAGTTTGGATGTGTATAGGTGTAGATGGGTTTGGATGTGTATAGGTGTAGGCGGGTATGGATGTGTATAGGTGTAGATGGGTATGGATGTGTATAGGTGTAGATGGGTATGGATGTGTATAGGTGTAGATGGGTATGGATGTGTATAGGTGTAGATGGGTATTTGCTTTTTTTTATCATAAGCGTGGTTTTAAAATCTGTATTGTTACTTAACTGGTCAATTTAATGATGAACTGACTGATATATTGATCTCTCTCTTTCAGTGGGTTCCTGTTCTGACCGATTTTCAGAGGAAAGACTCGGTTTGGGGTTTTGTTCCTCCAGGCAGTTCCTCCAGTGCAGCGTTCCAGCCTCCCATCACAATACACCTGGGGGATTATAACCTGGACGGCTTTCCTGACGCTCTGGCCATCCTGTACAACACCAGCAACAAGTAAGTGACCCCAGATAGAGAGAGACGGCTTCAGCGTTTAGCCTCCTTGTAGACACTACAGTCCACTCGTTTCTTAAGCAAACTTCAGCCCAAATCCAGAAATCCAATTCCTTAATTTATTAGAATGTATGTGTCAGAGTGCTGTCAAACATATTCATGGAAAGTTGACTGGAAGGGGACAATGTGGTGGGAAAAGGGCATGGGCCACCAAGGGTGACCACAAATGCAGGCATTGTTAAGAGTTGATTCAAGAGAACTTGGAAGCTTCTGGGAGGTGGACCAAGGCTGGGGTCAGTGCATCAGGAGCCAGGAAAGGGGCTCCAACTGCAGCCTTCCTAATATGAAGAACTGGACTGTTGCTTCTTGCTCCAAAGTCCTCTTTTCAGATGAAAGTAATTCTGCATGTCATTTGAGAATCAAGAGTCTTAGAGTCTCAACTCAAGCTCCAAGAGCTTGGATGAAGAGTGGAGAGCCTCCGCCATCCAACATTAAGTTTCCCAGTCACCAAGGATGGTTTAGGGAGCATGTCATCTGCTGGTTTTAGTTCACTGTGTTTATAAAGTCAGTCAGCACACCTACCAGGACATTTTAGAGCATTTAATGCTTCTATCTGCTGATGGGTTTTATGGAGATGCCGATTTCCTTTTCCAGCAGGGCTTCTCACAGTGGTGAAATGTCTTAAAGCCATGTCTGTTCATTTTCAAGATATTTAACCATCATGAATAGTTTTGTCATGATTTTTTTTTTTACTATTTTATCTGCAGAGTCCATCTGTTAATTTGAAGTTGGGCAGGATTAAATTTGACCTATCTGACATCAGATCAGCCTAAGAACCAATCACAGTTACATCCCCTAGGATTTCCATAGCAATCACCTGTGCACACTTAGCAAAGTTGAGTCACTACGGGTCACAGCTTGCTCGTTTAAACTCATTTAACTGTTGAGCTCTGTGTGCTAATGAAAATTTCCTCTATAATTCAATATCAGCGTCAGCAACATCATCAGCCCCGCCCCCTCTCTCTGATCAGTCAGAGTCTGTGTGCAGGTTGAGCATCAGCCGCCCCTCTCTGATCAGTCAAGAGTCTGTGTGCCAGGTTGAGCATCAGCCCCGCCCCTCTCTCTGATCAGTCAGAGTCTGTGTGCAGGTTGAGCATCAGCCGCCCCTCTCTCCTGATCAGTCAGGGTGTGTGGGTTGGGCATCGGCCGCTCTCTCCTGATCCAGTCAGAGTCTATGCCAGGTTGAGCATCAGCCGCCCCCTCCCCTGATCGAGTCGGAGTCTGTGTGCAGGTTGAGCATCAGCCCGCCCCTCTCTCTGTTCCAGTCAGAGTCTCTCTGGCCATGCAGGTTGATCATCAGCCCCACGCCCCTCTCTGATCAGTCCCAGAAGTCTGTGTGGGTGAGCATCAGCCCGCCCCTCTCTCCTGATCAGTCAGAGTCTGTGTGCAGGTTGAGCATCCCAGCCCACCCCTCTCTGATCCAGTCAGAGTCTGTATGCAGGTTGAGCATCAGCCGCCCCTCTCGTCAGTGAGAGTCTGTATGCAGGTTGAGCATCAGCCGCCCCTCTCTGATCAGTCAGAGTCTGTATGCAGGTTGATCATCAGCCCCGCCCCCTCTCCTGATCAGTCAGAGTCTGTGTGCAGGTTGACATCAGCCCGCCCCTCTCTCTGATCAGTCAGAGTCTGTGTGCAGGTTGAGCATCAGCCCGCCCCCTCTCTCTGATCAGTCAGAGTCTGTGTGCAGGTTGAGCATCAGCCCCGCCCCCTCTCTCTGATCAGTCAGAGTAAACATGCACTTAATGTCTGCTTTAGCTTTTAAAATGAAATTTTATTCAGTTGGAAACAAGTTAAGTTTAGCTGTTTTCTGAGCTGAATTATTACTCTCGATAATTCATCACATGATGACTATGTTTTGAAGTGGTAAGTATAGTTTTGATATGTGTATCATGTCTGTAGGTTACTCTGATCCTGGTATATGACAGAAGCAAATTACAGACCATCTGAACCTGTAGGTGTTTGAGGGAAAGTGTTTCACGTTGCTTGTTCTTGTCCACCTTCGTCCTCACAGCAGAAAGTTATTTTGTGTCAGCACACAGACCTTTTCCATGTCCATTGAGTTGTTTAATCAGCTGGATCAGGAGGGTCTGATTGTGAAGGTGAATTGTGTTTGCTGAAGGATGTCCTCAGTATGAAGAGGGGATGAGTGGAGTGTTTGGAGATAAAGACAAGAATCAAACTCAGCCGAGAGAAATAAAATAAAGGAACTTCAGGCAGGCCCTGAGTGCCTCACACTGAGATAAGATTTGAATTGTGTGTGTGTGTGTGTGTGTGTGTGTGTGTGTGTGTGTGCGTGTGCGTGTGCGTGTCTGTGTGTGTCCTTGTGGAACACCCTCACTGTTTTTCTGCAGTTCTCTAATTGTCTGTGGTCCACAGTAGCCCCACCACACTCAATCAAACATGTAAACACAGTGAATACTGAAAAATTCATAGTGGATCTAAATAATTCATAGTGAATACTGAGAAATTCATAGTGGATCTGAATAATTCATAACTAAATGAATACTAGAGAGAGGGGAATTCATGATGGATCTAGAATAATTCATAGTGAATTTTTAAATTCATAATTTGGATCTAGAATAATTCATAGTGAACACTGAAAAATTCATAGTGGATCTGAGAGTAATTCTGAGTAGATACTAGAAATTCATAGTGGATACTGAATAATTCATAGTAGAAGAAACTGTATAATTCATAGTGAATACTGAAAATTCATAGTGGATCTAGAATAATTCATAGTGAATACTGAGAAATTCATAGTAGATATAAAGTTTTACATATTGGTTACGGAATAATTCATAGTATGTAAGATAATTCATGCGTTGCTGAGTTATATTTCCTGACAATGAGTAATGATCGTGATAGATGCGTGAACACACACACACACACACACACACACACACACACCGAGGAGCACGGTCTTAAGTCACTTCTCAATCTCTTGGCTGCCGAAGTGTGTGTATGGGTCAGATGTCATAGCAATCTTGGGGTCAGAGGAGGCTTAACCCCGCCCCCTCTGCAGCTCAGTGTTAGAAGCTTGACTTTGAAACTCTATCAGATCTCATCAGTCACACTGCAGCTCATCCTGATATTAATCGTGGGAACCCTACTTGACTTAGCACGACCAGACCAACGGACCAGCAGAGCCCTGATCTGCTGCGTCGTCTTAACGACAGGAAGCGCTTTCTGATTGCAGGGCTTCATGTCTTTGTTAGTCCCTGTGCTTTCCTGCTTGTGCGAGTGTGCGCCGGCGAGTGTGCTCGCGAGTGTGTGTGTTGCCGCTGATAGATTGTCAGTGTTCTGTATCAGTGCGGAGCAGAATCTGAGGTTCTGGGAGCTGCTGATTTCCTCTGGCTGCTGTTTGGGAATGCTAATGAAGGAGGAACACACACAGCGTACACACGCACACACACACACACACACACACACACAGCATTGTATGGCTATCTGCCAGACAGATTTGACATTGACCTTCTGGTAATGGGTGATGGTGTTTTGATTTGATGAATAGGTTCAATATGGGCTGTGTTTGTGTGTACTTGTACTTGTGCTGCAGTACTTTTGAGGACTGCAGCATTAGGGCATGAATAGTGCAGTATTCATGGTATTAATGACTTATAGGGGTTTTTAAGGCATTTTTTCATAGAAGTGTATATCGACTGTGATGGTGGACAGAGCTGCACTGTTCAGACGCACTTAATTAACACTCAAGCAAGTGTTTAAATAAAGCCATTTTCTTCTAGAAACCTAATAAGCAGGTCCCCAGAAATCTAAAAAACCATACGTTTATGTTTGAAGATTGACGTGAGAGAAGCACAAGTAACAATAGAGGCTTGTCAGTCACACTGGGCACTTTGATGACCACGAGATTCATCTGCAAATATGATAACAGCATGGGTCAGCGGCTTTGCTCCGGGGGGTAAAAGAAGTGTCCAGTTAGGGTCAGGGGTTGGTCACGAGTTACCAACCCTGCTTCTGGAGATCTACCTTCCTGCAGAGTTGAGGTTCAACCCTAATCCTAACCTAAGAAGTTCCTGATTGGCTGTCAGATTTGGGTTGTAGTTGAAATCTGCAGGGTTATTGACTCCTGGTTTAGGGTTGTTTTCACACTGAGCTCAGAGCTTGTAGGCGCGCGGTAACGACCCCCCCCTTGTTTAATAACACCTGCCGCCTCACAGCACAACAGCGTCTCCTGCTGGAGGAATTCATGTCACACCTGGAATGCAGTCAACCAATGAGATGCCTGCGGCCGACAGGGTGCGTACACACTGCAGCGTGAGCTTGAGGTCAGTACACACCAGATGACCATTAAATACTCGAATCTAAACCACGATATTGAAATATCACTGACCATATACACAATCATCCATAGCATTATGACCACCCCTTCGTACTAGAATTGCAGACTATAGTCCCTCTGATTCCCTCTGATCTGTGGTGGTGTGTTAGTGTGTGTTGCGCAGGAGTGCAGCTGGAGTGTTTAAACCCCTCAGTGTCACTGCAGTGCTGGGAATGCCCCCCCAGGTTGGCAGAGTGCCCAATCACTTGTAATAATCAATCATTTAATAGTGAATCACGTATTCTTGTGCGATATTAGGACACACCTACCTTTATTCCTGAAATTAGGTGCAACACATCAGCTGCAAATGATATCTCTGATTCATTTTTAATGATGTTTTCAGATGTATTTCTAAACGTTATATAACCGAAACCGAGTGTCCACATGATTAAAACTAGCAGAAAAATGGGTCTGTAAGCTTGTCCTAATGATAACACTTGTATTTTTACCTACTAGGCTTCGTATTGTATATGAGGTTTATTGCAGCTGAAATAAATCATAAATATGATCGTCCGTCTCGTCCAGCTCCATCCAGCTCCATCTGAAGCACAGCAGACCTGTGGACTGAACCGGAGCGCGTGTTGAAGGCTGTCCTCGCTGTGCGACTGACCGCCCTCCTCTCGCCGGCCTGCGATCAGGCGTGTTTCAAATTATTCGTTCTTTCATCAGTTTCATTAGAGCTACTGAATTAAAGCAGATAATCGCCATGGCGATGCCGAGGCGTGTACAGTGGTGGAGGTGAAGTGGAGGTGAAGCTGCTGAGCTCTTTCTCTTCTCCCTCTGTCTGTGCATCACTCCGTCAAGCCGCTGTCCTTCATCCCGCGCTGCGCTTTTATTCACTTCATCGTTTTGTGAGACATGATCTCTCTCTCTCTCTCCTCTCTCTCTCTCTCTCTCTCTCTCTCTCTCTCTCTCCCTCTGTAGTGCACCATAATGATTGGTATGTAGAGTGGGTGTAGATGTGATTTCTATTTTTAAACCCCTCGCAGTGGAACTCTTTTGTTAAAATGTGCCGTTTGCAGTTTCACACCGTTAAAGGAACATTCCCACATTTTCCAGGCCGGGTTTTATCTGCCGTGTGAGCGCACACTGGTTAACCCTCACAACCAACGGTGATCGCTTTCTGTGCATGGTAATAATAGAGCAGCCAGCGATAAACTGAGCGTGGGCGGGTGCGCACAGAAAGCGATGCACTTTGCCGAGAACAGGTTCCATTAGTGTTTCAGCTGTGAGGAGATGAAAACAAGACTCCGTAACGGCTATTCAGCCTTCCCGAATCGAGTGCGTTCTTGACATCGGCAGCCGGAGTCTGAGAGAGCACAACCAGCCATGCTCTCTGTGGGTGGGTAGATGGCGCTCTCTCCCCAGCATCACACCCAGTGCCACTACTGACCCTGTCTTTTGGCCGTTGTGTTGGAGCTGGGAATTAAGGCATGTAACGTGTTGTGCCGGCATGAGTGGATCAGACACGGCAGTGCTGCTGGAGTGTTTAAACCCCTCGGTGTCGCTGCAGTGCTGGGGAATGATACTTGATTCTGTCATCAATGCTGCTTTAACAGAAGGATAATCCGAGCAAAGGAGAGAAAAGGGGATGTGTATGTGGTTTTAACCTTCTGCCAATTTGTTTTATTTGTGTGTATGATGTGTGTTAGGGGTGTCAGGGGAGTGAGGAGAGGTGAGGAAGGAAGTGAGGATTTGTCTGTCTGTCTGTGTGTGTTGGATAACCCAGTAGCCAACCGGTTGCTTTACCCAACCTCATATAACCCTCTTCAGAAATTTCTCACACACATGAGGTTTTGCTTATACTGCTGTTTACACACACACACACACACACACACACACACACACAGACTGCCTGTTCATTTTCATTTTGTCACTTCTCCTCACATCTGTGTCTCAGACTGCCATCCTAAACAAACCGCTGCTTGAGAACCGACCTAAAAGACATTTCTGAAACTGAATGACTGCTATTAAAGTGTGTGTGTGTGTGTGTGTGTGTGTGTGTGTGTAATGTGTGTGTGTGTGTGTGTGTGTGTGTGTGTGTGTTATTATTCTGTGTGTATAGAGAGAATGAAAGTGCCTGCACTGTTAAAATAAACTGAGTTTATTCTGGCGCTGCTGTTTAAGAAAATAGAAATTTGGGAATATGAAGCTGATTTGGAAAATGGTAAAGACTTGGGAATATGGCTCCGAATATACGACTTAACCCCTATCCGGGCGGTAGTCGTTTTACCTGGGGAGGAGGAGTGAAGTCAATTTTACTGCAGATCGTCGGTGAAGTTTATGACCAATTCACACGTGAATAGAATTCCGATAAATGACTGAGACGGGGGTGGCTTCTTGATTTCCACCGACACCTCCTCGAAAGTGCACACACTGCATGGCTTTGCAGCTGATCCGGTCGTGAGGATGATTACCAATCTTATGACCAGCCTGTACCCACCCCCTCTGCACTTCCACGACATATGGACATTTCACCAGACTTGTTCCGAGGTATCCGTGTCATGTGAAGCGAGCTAAATGCCTCCTCGATGAAATCCTAAGCCCCTTTTCAGAGGATATGAAGGAAAAATTACCCGCATGTCAATTAGCACGGGACTAATATATCCTGGGGTTATTTTTCCGACTTGCCTTCCAGAAGGTAAACTAGTCCGAATTTTACTGCGCAGATTAAAATGACTGGCATATTTAGACGGAACTAAAATCAGTGTGGTAAAAATGACCTTCAGTTCACTGATTCAGGAACATTCAGGAATACCGTCTAGTACTGATTCAGTACTATAGTACTCAGTCATTATTCCAACTGGCACTGCTTCCAGGAAATGTTAAATGATCAGGAATGTTTTTGATGTAGTGGAATTCAATACAAGCATTAGCTGAGCTGAAAGACTGATAAACTGCACTGCTTGAGAGTTTGGGAATATGGCCTTGATTCCTTAATATGACACTGATTTGGGAATGTGGCACTGATTATGAAATACACTACTGATTGTTTAATCTGTGACACCAATTCGTTAATGCAACACTGACTCAGGAATGCTGTTCTCAGTCAGGAAGAGAAGGTTTCAATTTGGACACTTTTCCAAGATTAAGTTTGTCATACATGTGCCTCATTCCCACATTACTTAAATGTTTGGGTTTGGAATAATGGTGCTGGCTCTGTTTGCAGTCTCTGAGGACGTGCTCGGGAGTGTTTTTCTGTGCCTTCATTGTGCAGTCGGGAAAAAAAATATTCCGAATCTTTCTGTTTGTGCTCGGGTTGCTCCCCCCAGGTTCTTTTCTCCTACTTCTTTTTTTCATTTTTATGGCTCCTTTGTCGTCTCCTTCACACATCATTCTCTTTCATCCCCTTAACTTTGTCCTCATTTCCTTTTTCTTCTACGTCCTTCTGTCTTAGCCTCTTTTCACCCCTCTCTCTCTCTCTCTCTCTCTCTCTCTCTCTCTCTCTCTCTCACTCTCTCTCTCCCACTCTCTCTCTTGCTCACTCTGCAGCTGAGCACAAGTCGCTCTCTGTACCACACTCAATCTTTCTTTAGTTTGTGTGTGTGTGTGTGTGTGTGTGTGTGTGTGTGTGTGTGTGTGTTGTTTTTCATCTCTAACCTTGCTTCAAAGCTCAGTCCCACTTTAAGGTCAGTGTAGTTTCTCTCCATCCTTCAGCGACTCC
This sequence comes from Acestrorhynchus altus, assembly GCA_034509495.1. NCBI lineage: Eukaryota > Metazoa > Chordata > Actinopteri > Characiformes > Acestrorhynchidae > Acestrorhynchus > Acestrorhynchus altus. The sequence goes on from CM067523.1 coordinate 20,668,345, forward strand.
CTTTTCACTCGTGGCTCTCGGTGTCATCAGCCCTGGACTCTTGCCTTCGACTTCTCTTCTCTGTCCACTGTTCGGGCCTGACCCTTGTCCCTTTGACCTCTGGATGGATTCCTCCTGCCTCTGAATCTGCACTTTCTTCTGTCCTCCTAAAAGCATTGGCCAGCACTCCTTCGATCACCTTTTCTCTTGTTGCTTCAGACAGACACGGAATCGGTCAGTGTGGAGTAGCGGACAGTAACACTGCCCTTGCCAGGACAGACACACTCGCTCGGTGAACAGACCACTCTACATAATAAGAGGCAATGATCACGACTCCTAACTGTGCCTTGACCTGTCCTGTGTAAAATGATTCACGTGCCTCACTCTGGACAAGAGTTCACAGAGACCCAACCAGTGGAAGATGGGTTTCCCCATTGTGAGTCTTGGTTCCTCCCATGGTTCCTTTAGCTTTGAGGGCATCATGCTGACCACTGTGGTCCTTGACTGGGAGCAGGCAGGGTTAAAATGTTGATGTCTTAAGTGTCTTTAGGGTATTTTGTCTCATTTCCCAATTTCCAGCTCCTTCAGGCTGTAAATAGCGCCTCACAAATAAATTTGATTTGACATTCCAGGAAATCAAGCTCTGGTTTTCCATGTGACTGTTGTTATCCATTACTCTCGCCAACCACTGAGCACAGCGCGTTCGCAGAGAAACTAATCACACACTGGACTCTCCAGGAATTAAACTAGTGCTTCCCCATTAAGACCTTAACCGTGTCTTAAATCTGTTCTCGCTCGTGGGTCACTCAGAAGGTCACAGACACTGGTTTGACCTCCAAATCAGCCTCTCCGGTCACACACAGGCAAGGATTAAGCTCCCGCGGGAAAAATCGGTAGCAGTGTGGACGAGTATCTAATCTGCTTGTGTTGGACATGGCAGAGCGTTAGTTAACCAGTGATACTGAACTCTTCACCAGGAAGCATCTGACTGCCCGCAGCTCGAATCTGGATGTTGAAGATACAGCTGGAGCAGCTGTTTACATGACTAACAATACCATAATTCATTAAAAGTACACTGCATTTAGACAACAGCAGTTATCACAGTAATACCGATCAATACCGTTTTTCACAAGTACAGTTTGTTTCAACTGGACAACATCATTACACCGTACACCGTATTTCAACAGAACTACAGTGTTTTCCAGCAAAACGACGTCATATATCTCAATAAAACGTCACCGTAGTTCAACAGAACGGTGTATTTCTGCAGAAATACATCACATTTTTACAGAACAGACTATTTCAACAAAACTACACCATATTTCAGCAAAACTACACCGTATTTCAGTATAACTACTCCATGTTTCAAAAGAACAACAGTGTATCTCAGCAAAACGACATGTGGTCTCAACAGAACTACACCGTATTTCAACAAAACAGTGGATTTTAGTAAAACTACACCATGTGTGGACCTAACGATGGTTTCAACACAGCTATACTGTATTTAAATAGAACAGTAGTGCAAACAGGGCACTGCCTTTATTACTGTACTGTAATACAATATACAATGATATATGCAATAGTCACAACCTGCAATCCGACAGAGACTGCATTATATATAAGTATATATATATATATATATATATATATAATATATAAACACTGTTGTCCTGAACACTGTAATTCAACACTGTTGTTTTTCAACAGAACAACACCCTGTTTTGTTTTGTTTTTCCCCCAGAACCTTTCAGCCGAGCAACGTTTGGCTTTTTTTCAACACCGTGACAATCGATTTAGGGTTTACGCTGAATATTGTGTTAATTATCATAGAAAAGTGTCAGTGTTAGACTGTGAACTTCAGCAAACATTAGAAGTGTTTCTGACAGCAGTGTCGAGATGCTGTGTTCTACTTGCAGTGATGGGAGGGCTGGAGAAGCTTTAATCAGCCTGTCTCCATCAATTCACGAAGACAGAGGACATCCTCTCGAAATATAACCGCTTTTAACTACAATAACATCAACACTACTGGGTGGGTGTGGAGGGGGTGGGTCTCTCCAGGCCCAGCAGGGGTGTCTACCAGTGGTCAGTTAAGATTGTTGGATGCAGGTCTGCATGCTGAGGCCACTGGAGAGCCATTATCTGGAGCAATCTCTCTCTCTCTCTCTCTCTCTCTCTCTCTCTCTCTCTCTCTCTCCTCTCTCTCTCTCTCTCTCTCTCTCTCTCTCTCTCTCTCTCTCTCTCTCTCTCTGTGTGTGTGTGTGTCTCTCGCCCGCTCTCTCTCTCTCTGTGCTTGGGAGATCAAAGTCTTCCCCTGTTGCTCCACTGGGATGTTGGTTAAGAGCGCTGGTTTGCGCTGGGTGTGGGGATAATAGCAGCCCCTCGGTACGTTTACTCTGAAAATTAATTAACGTTTTGGATCAACGGCCTCGGGATACCCTTCACCACCGTCACCACCCCCCAACACACACACACACACACACACACCTCTGGACAATAATTTTATTAGAACCTCATTCTGGATAACGATTTTATGGGTCATTGTCAGTATGTGGGTTTACTGTGTGTAAACCTACTTTCGTAATATTTGGCAACCTTTAAAGCAGTACAACTGGAAAGTCTGAAGCAAAACGAGATATGATACCATGCTTCCGACCTCGTACTCAGATATTACCAACTATCCTAAGTCGTAAGTGTACCGTGACGATGCATCACGAGCGGTTCTGGAACTAGGTTGTAAAGGACTGAGATGAGGTATGCTGGCTGTATTCAATCAAATTAGTGCTTTATGTGCTTTAAACTGTGTGTGTGTGTGTGTGTGTAGTGTGTAGAAGCACAGTGAGGATCGACGGAGAGTCAAGCAGAACGATCGGGTCCAGTTTAGCCCTGCTGGTCGATTGTTAAATGTCACTGGTCCTGTTGGCAGGAGCGGGTGTTTCCTCAGCTCTGCTGGAGAACAGCTGCTGTGATGAATGTTAATGTGAAGGCCGGAGCAGAAAATCACAGTTATTTCTGTTTGTCAATTCAAATAAATCCAGAGAGGAGAGCAGAGCTGAACAGCCTGAGGACCACGGCTAAAACCCCTCCACCCCTCATCTGCACACACGGCTCACTCTCACACTCGCCCTGTCCTCCACTCTTTCCTTACTCTCGTCCCTCTCCTCCCCTTTCATCTTCTCTTTTCTTCTCCTCTCTGCTCTCGTCTCTTCTCCTTTTCGCTCCTCATCTTTTCCTCCTCTCGATTGTTCTTGTCTCATCTCGTCTCATCCTCTCTTTTCCCTTCCTCTTCTCAACTCAATTCTTCTCGTCTGATCTACTCTTTCAATTTCATTTCTCTTCTCTGCTTCCATGTGAATGGGGTCAGATGTTCCGTAGGCGCGGATAGACGTCTGCGCTCCGAGGGCTGTTGAAGGTCAGTCTTGCTCACAGGCTGGAGGAGGCACATCTTGTGGATCAGCAGGTGTGTTCAAGTCAAGCCAAACTACGGAGAGAGACGCAGTCACATTGCTCCCCCTGTCACTTCTGCCGCACCTCTCAGAAAAACACACCCCCAGCTCCACTCTCCTTCAGCACGTCACACACACTGGACAGACCACCATAAGGCTGCACTGCAGAGCATTCAGATCTCAGGGGTGAAATCTGACCTAAAGAAAGCTGTAGAAGAAAGGTTTTCAAGAATCAAATGACAAATTTTCACCCCGCAAATTTGGAAGTACCAGTTCCCCAACCCCGTTGTCGTCACTCTCCCCCCTTTCTCATGTTTTTACACTAGGAGGGTGAGGACGAGCACATGCTTCCTCTGATACGTATGTTGTCAACCACCACCTCTTTATGAACTGCCACCATTTGCATCCTCGCCGGACAGCCAACGTGCCTGGAAATCACCAGGTCCCCAGCTCTGATGCAATAGCTATCAGACACCTGTGCCGACCAGCATCTATGATGTCCTGAAGATAACAATATCTGGTATCTGTGATTGTCTCCTACAAACGCTTTTGTTTTGGTGAATAAAAGTACATAAAATATTGGCCTAGAGGTCTAAAATACCTACATTTGTCAAATGTACACCGTTTAAATGGTGCACTCAGTGTTTTTACATTGTGCGCATCCTTTTAAACAGATTATAAATGATTGACAGTCCAAAGTTGATGCCGTTGAATCTCCACCTTCGGATCCCACACTCTTTTCACTAGAGTGAATCCAGAAGGCATGAGTTTCAGCTTGGAGGCGTTTGCACTCACCCAGAAACCTGGCTTTAGGAAATTCCCCTGCTTCCATCTCCACAGTTCCTGCTGTGTGGCTTGCAGTCTTAGGAAAGGATAGGGGAGTGGGTCTTCTGACAGAGGAGAACGAGGCTCGGAAGCTAAAAGGCTGAGGTTTGAGCCCAGCAAACAAAAGAGCAGTTTTGCACAAAAGACCGAGATTCGTGCAGACACTCTCCACGGGGGATGTTTGTGAGCGAGAGAGCGAGAGCGAAAGTGAGAGGAGCTAAACAGAGACACAATAGCCATTGCCAGCCAAGGTGTATCTTCTCAGCGTCAGGAAGACACTTTTCTTCTTTATCTCAGTTCCTGGCGCCCTGTCTGCATAGGGAACGCTTTATTCCATGCCATCGTAGGGAAGGGAAGATGCATCAGGACAGGTTTCATGCACGTATGTCTGTGGCACATGGCTTTGGTTGTCACTTATATGGTTGTCACACAAAATAAATGGCAGCTTTACAGAAGAAAGAAAAAAACCCACAATATTCAGTGGAAATCAATGGAAAATTTTATTTAATGTCATATTGGAGGATTTCTATTGGACCATTCCTCATGGAATTTGGACAAAATCATCCAAACATCAGAACGTGACAAATGAGATTCGTGGATCACATTGACGTACTGCTCTCTTAAGCTCTGTTCCCGGATTTCCCAGGGTATTCCCGGGTTTACCGGGGACGGCGAAGTCCATGAGAACACCTTCTGCTTTGATTCTGAGCTGCGTTTAAGATCAGTATCCTGCCCAAGCTCCTCCTCTTTTCATCGTCAGCTGTTCTGCAGAGGGTGTGAGGTTCGTGTGCACAATATTCTGTTGTACGATTGAATCGATTCTTCTGTCAACCCGTGAAATGTTCTCAGTGCACCTGGCTGCAACACAAGCCCAAAGCGTGATTCATCCACCCCCATGCTTAACAGTTGGAAGGGAGTGCTAAACATACTTTTTCCTCATTAAGGCTAAAATGTTCTAGCTGGTTCTATGTTGCCCTTCCTTTAAGGCTATATTTGTTCAGGTATCAGTGCACAGTAGAACAGTGTACCTGCCACTCTGATCGACCATTCTGAAGGTCTTTTGAGATTGAACCAGGGGTCTTGACTTATCCTTCTCACTACCTGCAGTTCTCACTTGGATGGTTTTATATTACAAACTGTAAAAAATGGCAACCTGAAAACTCTTTGCTGACATTTTATTAACATTATTCATCGTTTTTCTGCTTTGTCAACAGCAGGTACTTTAATGTTCAGAGTATTTGGCTGCTGCGTAGAGGATCTAGCCAAGGCTGCCACAGGAGGGTATATGAGCCACATGACCTAGAATAAGCAGTCCTTTATATTTAAAAAGCAGTCGTGGATCTTAACATCATCTTTTGTCGTTGTAATACTGGATATTTATAACACCTCCAAGAACTTCCCCCCATTCTTGAACGTTCCAATATGTTCCTGAGTAATGCAACGCAACATCAGCTGGGCAAGAACGCAAGAACACACAACAAGAACAACAAGAACCCTGAACACACAAGAACATGAACTGAATATTTATAAAACTTTCACATTTGCATCACCTGACCTTTCATAGTGATGATTGGATCTCAGACGCTAATTAGCTTATTATGGCGTTTTCACAGTCCTGTCATGATAGTGTTGTTGTTGACCTGTAAATATATAATGCAAATATTCGTTTTGTAGTTTCTATATACACAGAATGTCTACACTGCAATTACGTATAGTGTAAGTTAATGTGTAGATACTCAATTTTACATACAGGTATATTCTTATCTTTATTTTTATTTTCTTCTGTTTTTTATGCATCTGTTTTACTGCTGTGAGGAACCAGGGTTAGGGTTAGGGTTAGGTTTGTCACTTACACCTGTGTAATGTGACGCAGCCAAGCAAGTGCAGTTTTGACCACGTCTTTTGCATGCCACTGTACATGGAGACGTTGTACTGCATTGCATTTATGGCATTTAGCGGACACCCCTATCTAGAGCGTTTACGTTTATCACAGAGGTGTATTCCAGACCTTATCTTCACCTTGAAAACACTGCAGTCTTTAACCTTCTCCTGCTCTGTGGGCCTTGACCATTTTTACTTCGAGTGCTAGGCAGCTGCTTAGAAGAACCCATGGCTGTTTTGTGCGACAAGGTTAGAGGGGTCTGCTTATTTATAAAGCTATGAAATTTGCATCACCTGGCCTTTCCTAATGTAAACAAATCAAGTGCTCCGATCTCCTAGAGCTCCTAAACTTATACCACTAATACACTGCTTTTGTTTCAAATCTTTAACGGTGTGTCTTTTCAACATCATTTCATCTTCAACTTGCTTCTCAGCAGTCATTCTCACCAGGCTGCCCACGTTTTTTGCACGCCACTGAATATTTGCCTATTCAGCCTACCACAGTTTAGCTCCTACCCCTCACACAGATGTTACAAGGTGAGGCCTGCTGTTGGAATTAGACCAGCTGGTTTGACCAGACCACAAAAAGACACTCAGTAAAGAGCTCGTCTTCCTATCAATCCTAACGATACAGTAACTAAAAAAAGGTTCGAATTGCCTCAGAGATTCATGGCCAGATTGGCACCAAGCCTGGCAGAGAGAGTGGAAAGGGGGGTGGGAGAACTGTCATTAAGTTTCCAACCCCATTCCCTCTTAGACACCTCGGCCAGGTCGGACCACTGGACAAACGGCGAGGGAGCGAGAGAGTTCACTCAGAGCCATTAAGCTGGGTTAATGTAAGTCTAATTGAATGGCAGCGGTTCCTCTCTACTTTATGATGTGGAGTTACACTGTTTTAATAGGTGTGCTTGAGTTTTATGGGGGGGCGAGTCGGACGAGGCCCACTGGGGCTAAAGAAAGGACGTGAGCCACACACCCACACACACTGCTTTGTTTTTGTACAATGTCAGGACACGTGGGTTGAATAAAACCGTGCTTCTTAAACGGGTCCCCCGAGACCACCACGCGTTTTTTCCTTTTTTCCCCCCGTGTGTCGCAGGTTGGGTTGGAGCGAGAGAGTGTCGTTTTAAGGGACCTGTTTGAGAACATGCGATTTACAGTGCTGCACAGAGGTCTGAAAGCTGTTTGAGACCAAACACAATCCGAATAGACACATATAAACGACCTGCCTAATGTTGTGTAGGTCCCCCTCACGCTGCCTGAAGAGATCTGACCCATTGAGGCGACCCGATACTTTAATTTCTGCATGTTAGTTGTGGCGTAAGGTGGCAGTAATGAGCCTTGGGCACACCCCTGACTTTTTGTCTAATGTTATATAGAGTTAATTACAGGTAGACACTCTCACTGACTGCTGACTTTGTTTATTTGGGTTTATTCTGATGTTATATAGAGTTAATTACAGGTAGACGCTCTCACTGACACTGACTTTATGTTTATTTGGGTTTATTCTAATGTTATATAGAGTTAATTACAGGTAGACGCTCTCACTGACACTGACTTTATGTTTATTTGGGTTTATTCTAATGTTATATAGAGTTAATTACAGGTAGACGCTCTCACTGACACTGACTTTATGTTTATTTGGGTTTATTCTAATGTTATATAGAGTTAATTACAGGTAGACGCTCTCACTGACACTGACTTTATGTTTATTTGGGTTTATTCTAATGTTATATAGTTCCAAGTCTAACTGTTACATTTGTATGTTCTGTTACATGGTCACCGAGTTACAATGTGACCAAAGACACTTTCTCTGTAAGCTGAAATATAGCTGTCCAATAAAGCTCCCTCTGATTCTGATTTTAATTATAATGGTTGGGGTGAGGCTTGAAACTGCCAGTTAGAGTGGGCTGACTGGTGGAGGACTCTGTGATGGAGGGACTGATTGTGATGGACAGATTGCGGAGGAAAGTGCGGAAGCAGAGTGATGGAACAAAGTGTGCAGATGTTCCTCAGTAAGGCTCATCTGCATTCTAAAGAACGGCACAAAAAGCAATCAGCTCCTTCAGTTCCCCCAGAGCGCTTATAGACAGAACACACAGCGCTGCCTTGGAGACACACACCACATCTATATGAGCATATACAGGGACGACTACTGCAACATTAAGAGCTAAACCCTGATACACGTTCTCAGGGTTCCACATCTCACAGTCTCTCATTAGGGTGAATATTAATAACTCTAAATGTAGGTATTGTGATATACACTGAGGTGAAAATACAAGGCAGAAAGTTTATACCACAATCATGGGGCATCAATAATCTTGTTCTATACACATCCTGCATCTGTAGCCCTTCCTGACCTATGACGTTCTCAGCCCTGAGAAGAGTGGTCATCGTTCCCTCTCCACTCTGCTCTGGATCAATCTCTCCTTTATTAAGTGCTCTAATTGAACCGCCAGTTTGAGTTAGCCTGGGCATAAACGAGGCCGTGATTAGGGCTGGTTTTTATGGGCCAGTAACGAGAGCTAGTGGTGCAGTAAAATCAAAAGGCGCTTTCAGTGGCACATTCTAATACTACTGCTTTGACTGCTAATGCACTAATCGCTAGTGCACTGACCGCTGCCCTGCTGCATGGCTGCATATTAGGTGGAGTCCATAGGAAAGAAAAGGAGTGATTCGTTCTTCAACAGGTGGACTGTGGAGCCTTCCTGACATTTCAATACTGTTTATGCAACACAGCCCAATCTGGACAAACTGTAGTATCATGATATCTGGTAGCAGTGCTGTGCTGTTAAAAGGGCTGATGGATTTACACAGAGAACTCTGAGCTTTCTTTTGTCTAATACAATTTTCTTTCTTACAGTAAAACTTTCAAAATGTTTTTGTTTTAAAACAGCTTTGTCCTCTGTTTTACCGGCTCTAACACAGCTTTCTCTGTGTTTTACCGGCTCTAACGCAAGTTTCTCTGTGTTCTACCAGCTCGAACGCAGGTTTCTCTGTGTTTTATCGGCTCTAACGCAGGTTTCTCTGTGTTCTACCGGCTCTAACGCAGCTTCCTCTGTGTTCTACCGGCTCTAACGCAGCTTTCTCTGTGTTCTACTGGCTCTAACGCAGCTTTCTCTGTGTTCTACTGGCTCTAACGCAGGTTTCTCTGTGCTCTACCGGCTCTAACGCAGCTTTATCTGTGTTTTACTGGCTCTAACGCAGCTTTCTCTGTGTTCTACTGGCTCTAAAGCAGCTTTCTCTGTGTTTTACCGGCTCTAACGCAGGTTTCTCTGTGTTCTACTGGCTCTAACGCAGCTTTCTCTGTGTTCTACTGGCTCTAACGCAGGTTTCTCGGCGTTCTACTGGCTCTAACGCAGGTTTCTCTGTATTTTACAGGCTCTAACGCAGCTTTCTCTGTGTTTTACTGGCTCTAACACAGCTTTCTCTGTGTTCTACTGGCTCTAACGCAGCTTTCTCTGTGTTCTACTGGCTCTAAAGCAGCTTTCTCTGTATTTTACTGGCTCTAACGCAGATTTATCTGTGTTCTACTGGCTCTAACGCAGCTTTCTCTGTATTCTACTGGCTCTAACGCAGCTTTCTCTGTATTTTACAGGCTCTAACGCAGCTTTCTCTGTGTTTTACCGGCTCTAACGCAGCTTTCTCTGTATTTTACTGGCTCTAACGCAGGATTCTCTGTGTTCTACTGGCTCTAACGCAGCTTTCTCTGTATTTTACAGGTTCTAACGCAGCTTTCTCTGTGTTTTACAGGTTCTAACGCAGCTTTCTCTGTGTTTTACCGGCTCTAACGCAGCTTTCTCTGTATTTTACTGGCTCTAACGCAGCCTCCTCTGTGTTCTCCTGGCTTTGTAACAGCTTCCTCAATGTTTCATTTACTGTTAAACAGCTTTGGCACTGCTTTCCTTCCTCTAACACAGCCTGCTTTTCATCTAATATTTAAAGTTTCTCTGTGTTTTGCCCTTTGGATTTTTTATTTTTTTTTCATTTGGATTTCAGTCACCCTCTCACACTGGCTGAAGGAGGAATGTGTGTGTTGTGTGTGTTCAGCGTGATGTGACAAACGTGCGTGGTCGTGTGTGAGAACATGATATGGAACACACATGGCGACAGATCAAACCTTCCAACATCAACACGGATTAAACAGCCATTTCTCTACTGGTCTGACTTTGATGACTGCTTGAAAATTCAGTTCATGTGCAGTTCGTCTTATTCCAGGAACTTCTCTTTAAATTGAAATGATTTAATGGTATTAAAGACACTGAAAACGTTGATCATAAACAGTGGATTAGTGTGACCACGTTTGTGGTGCTTATGTGTGGAAAAACTGGATTCTTGTGAAAATGAAAACACTGGAAGGTCTTAAAAGAAACCACACATACCTGTATACCATTATAACATCTACAGTATGTGTCCTTATTTCATCAGTAAAACACTCATTTATACTGAGAGTAATGGTTTTCCATCACTGTGTTCATTCAAACATCTCCAAAGATCTCCTCAATAGCATTATTTGTGTGATGTGCCAAGTACCCAAACCCATTGGACTCACACCCGACACTAGAGGCGTGAAAACAAGCATATGTCTCCACCAATACATGTGAAGCCAACACCACCTCTCTTTAAACCACCGCCACTGCATCACTGCTGGGCAGCCAAATCACTCTGAGGAAAGTGCCGGATAAACACGTGCTAAAAAGCATCGCACTGGGTGTGATGTGGGGAGAGAGTGCCATCCCACCCACAGAGAGCATGGGACCTCCAGCTGACAATGACCTGCTCACTGTACCTTGAGCCACTCAGAGCCATTATCATCCAACACCATGTTAATTTAGGTGCGCTGGTGATGGAATTGAACACGTCCATGCTGTGGCTGGGGGCTTCCATGAGAAACGTGGAACCTCTGTTCTTCAAAGTAGCTAAGATCAACTTTCTTCAGCAATCTTTCTTTTAAATAATGCGTTTAGGTGTCCACAGTTGTGTCTCAGGCAGATACGTAAACGATTACAGGTGTGGACCGATTAGACAATGGGTCTTGGACAACTGTTCCGACTGCCCTGTAAAAAGGCTCTCGGAGGCTACTTTTGGGTAGTGTACCTCGGTGAGAGATCACTGACTCAGATATGCCTCTAAGACACACACAAAGACATTTTAGTCAGCTGACAGACTTTGAGAGCAGGCACATCATTGGACTGAGAGAAGCAGGATGGCCACCATCTAGGCCATTCTGATCAAGCTGTTAAGAGGTGACGGGAGCAGACAAACAGTGAACATGTCTGGAACCATATTGTCTTCAGTGATGAATCATATAGATATGTCATTTATAAACTTGAGGGACATACAAGTACTTACAACTTGTGTGTGTGTGTGTAAAACTACTCTCTGACTTTATACACTCTATACATGCACTTACACACAGACAGATGGACAGTCTCTCTCGCTCTCTCTCTCATTATAATACACATACATCCTCGCCGTCTCATATGGTCTGTGTGGACGTGGGGGTGGAGCTGTGGGGGTTGGTCGGGAGCAGAGGCAGCCGGGTGCTTTTCTCCACTTCTCTACTTTCCACCCACTCCACAAGTAAAGTGAAGAACAGCAGCCACTACTCCAGTCATCTAGCACTCATTATACAGCCCTGTGTGTGTGTGTGTGTGTGTGTGTGTGTGTGTGTGTGTGTGTGTGGAGGGAGGAAATGACAATGACATAGAAATAAAACACAGGAATACAGGTCAAATTTGTTGGATCAGGCATCAGATAATTAGATCCATTCAACCAATTCATCCACTTTACCTCTAAGATCCGACGCCTTCGTAACATAACCGACAACGAGACTTAAACTATCTACCTGCCATCAAGTATCAAAAACTAATCCAGCTTAGAAGAACGAAAACAAGACACACTTGGGTGAACTGGCACTGTTCAAAATCAACAGATTACATGTTTATTCACTACATGTTGCACTTTGGGATATAAATGGCCTTTAAATTCACTTTACACACTTCAATATAAGAGTCCTGAGGCCAGATATTTCAATTAAATACACAAATGAACAAATAATGAAGGGCACTCAGTTTTTCTATCTGTAATATCTGTTTATTACTATTATTAATTCTGATTCAGCTGCTGTTCAGCAGAATTAACTTTTACAATAAACCTTTTAAATGAAGACTGATTAATGTTTGTCTTTGACAAAGTCAAGTTTCTAACTTTCAGTTGATACATTTTAGTTATTTTAATAAAATTTAATAGCATTATTAATTTGAATATGGTGTCACGGTTCTGCACAACTATTTATTATTTTAGTGACAGACAGCAGTTCAGTCTACGTTATATTTGGTTTTATAAGGTTAGTGAAGTAATGTTTAAGTCAGTCCTGACGTGTTAAGTTATGTCCCCCGCGGTGAGGTCCACGGTTTATCAATCTGATCAGTATTGGCCGAAAAGCCAGGTTCACGTATCGGTGTCAGAATTGAATATGTTGGATTGGTGCATCTTTGCTAGAGACACAGACTGTTCTTATTCTTTTTAAGACTGTTTGTGTGTGTGTGTGTGTGTGTGTGTGTGTGTGTGTGTGATGAAAGCGCAGCAGGCAGGATTAAATGGCATTAAAGCAGTTTTAGTGGGACACATTTCACTCTGCAAATGTCAGCTTTCCAAATGTCACCTGGAGCAGCAGTTCAACACACACACACACACACACACACACACACACACACACACACACACACTGTGTTCATGGATGTGTGACTGTGTAAGGTGAAGCAGATGGAATGAGTGTGTGTTTTATTTGTAGTTACCATGATTGTGTGTGTGTGTGTGTGTGTGTGTGTGTGTGTGTGCACATTTACCTCATAAAACCACCACAGAGCAGATATTATGTGGGTGGTGGGTCATTCTGAGCACTGCAGTCACACTGACATGGTGGCGGTGTGTTAGTGTGTGTTGTGATGGTATGTGTGGGTCAGACACAGCAGTGCTGCTGGAGTGTTTAAACCCTTCTGTTTAGGATGCAGTGAGGGTTGGGTTCAAATATGGATGTCAGACTCTCCCAACTGCTGCTGCATTACATACAACAGTCAGTCACAAGGGCAACATTTGCAACTTCCTTGGTCTGCCTGCTTGCCAGAGGCATCACTAATCAACCAACGACCAGCTGGGACGCCAGCTTTGACACACACACACACACACACACACACACACACACACACACACACACACACACACACAATGAGTGTGCAGGATCTACAGGCCGAGTGGCAACATCTGGGGAAATGTACCGCAGGACGCCGTACGGAACCTGTACGTCTCCATGCCCAAACTTTTACGAAAGAATTACGAAAGATCTTGTTTTTTGCTTGCAGCTCCCCCTACTGGAGCGTAATTCAGTTTTACTGCAGTGTTGTACACATGCATTTGTTGACAAGTTGAGAAATACAGAAGCAGAATCTAAAGTGAAAGAAGCATGTGGACCGAGACAGTAGGATTTTACACTCAGATGAGTCGGGTAACGCAGCATTATGCAGTTCTGGAAAGACTGACCGTCAACTGACCGAACAAAAGTACGCAAACTCACCGATGACTTTGACGAAGTAAGCGTCTGCCTCAAAGTTGTTCTTCAGCGCGTGGATCGTCAGCTCCTCCTTCCCCTCTGTCTGACTCAGGACGATCATATCCAATATCCCCTGCACACACAACACACAACTCAGGATCCCACAAAGCCTGTTCGGTGTTCGGCCTTCGGTGTGCAGATTCACCAGCGCTGTGTTTGGCCTGTTTGTAACAGTGCCGTCCCCCCGTCCCTGCTCACCCCACGTCATGGGAATTAATCCTAATTCTGACTTTCTGAGATGCAAGTCATACATTATAAAAAGACAACCAAAAAGCTCTGTGTCAAAACATTTGATTGACAGTTCACACACACACACACACACACACACACACACACACACACACACACACACACACACACATCACATCACACTTTAGCCAAAGAGAAAACAAGGTCAGATATGTTCTCAAGCCCTCCAAGATAGGGGATGATTGGGGTCCTGACACACACACACACACACACACACACACACACACACACACACACACACACACACACAAAAGAAAAAACCATCCTGTGCTAATCATGTCTTCCAGAAATGCACTCAGCATGACATACAGTCTCTAACACACACACACACACACACACACATACACACACACACACACACACACACACACACACAGCAAACAAGGAAGATATTGAGAGAGACAGAGAGAGAGACACAGAGAGAGAGAGAGAGAGAGAGAGAGAGAGCGAGAGAGCACATGGAGGGGAGGGGGGGGGTCTGTAATTATCCTCTAGGAAGAGAGTCAGTGTCAGCAGCCAAGGACAGTTGAGACAAATAAAAGATATGACACACACACACACACACACACACACAGTGCAATAAACACATATACATCATATCACAAATAATGATATGATAATATTATAAGTGATATTAATAATAATATGCAACCAGCTGTGAATTGACATGGTTCAATATAGAACCACTGCATTGACCAACTGTCCTCAGACTGTTTCTGAAAGACGAAACTGATGGACGGGGACCGTCACCATGTTTCATGGCTTGTCCAGGCAAGAACTGCTTCTAGAAGTCAATGCAGGTCCTTCACAACCAACATCTATAAGAACACTCCACAGGGAACTGCAGACCATCAATACACGGAGCAGGGTGGCACACGGGGCTCAGTTCACATTTCAGCCACAGTTCTGATGAGAACTTCCCGTGGACTGGGATTTCTGCCACTGCTGGTAGACCAGTATGAGCGCAAGCTTCCACACATCTGAAGATTCGGCTCCTTCCTTCACACGATGGCCCGAACGCAATCACTCAACACCAATCGTTAACATCTGCTTTGTGACCCATTTTCCATCCATCCAACGAATCGTTCACTGCACTGCACCCCCTTGTCTCAAAATCGGAATCCTGCCGCACATCCCACAGGTATTTAAAGCCCAATCAAACATGTGCATCCATTTGCAGGAGAAATTTCGTCCACCTGTGGTCAGGTTTCTAAAAAGTGTAATAAAGTGTATTATTAAGTATTAATTAATTAGGACATTAGAGCGGAGCCAGAAACAGAAATCCGTCCCTGCCAAACATTAACAGACGGATTTGGGATCTCCCAATTTCTGCAGTGCGGTCAGACAGAATCAGGGGTCAGTAAGAGGCAGGAGGAGGAGGAGGCCAATGGACAAGGATGGGGCATGGCTGTTACAGTAATGAGGGAAGGACAGAGTAGGGGTCACTAACAAGCAGGAGAGAATTACAGCCTGAGCCAATAAGATAATGGCTGAGAGACAACACTCCAGGTCAGAGAGAGAGAGAGAGAGAGAGAGAGAGAGAGACTCACGTCCTCATAGATGTCGAAGAAGGTTGCCACAGCAGCAGAGTGGATGGCGCTGAGGTCACTCTGCTCCCAGTGGACACGGAACATTCGGCCTAATTCCCTGCAGCTCGCATTTGTACAGGGAACGTTCTCCAAAAGAAACGCCTGCTGCTGAATTGAGCCTCTGAGAGAGAGAGAGAGAGAGAGAGATCAAACTTTAAAACAGATTTCTTCTTAAATCTGTACATTTCTCAGGCAGAGAACCATTTGACCAGATAAAGAACCATTTGACCAGATAAAGAACCATTTACCTGCATGAAGAACCATAATCGAATAGTTCTGGCAGTTCTGTCATGGTTCTACTTGTGAAAGAATGCTTGAAGAATCGTTTTAAGAATGTCTGGGAAGGAGGGGTGATAAGGGGTATTGGGTGAAGGGGTACTTGGGAGGGAGGCATTCTAGGGAGGGGTACTTGGGGGTCGGTGTGGATGGGGAATATTGGGTTGGGAACTGGAGGGGAACTGGGAGGTGGTACTTGGTAGGGAGTACTGTTTGATGGTGGTGGACTGGGGAAGCGTTGTGGTTGAGGGGAACTACGTGGGGATTACTGGTTTGTTGGGACTGAGGAGGGGCTCTGGGTGGTGTAGGGTCCTGGGCAGGAGGTGATGGGGACTGTATACCAGGGAGGGGTTCTACAGAGGGGTACTGGGGAGGGGGAACTCTTCCTATAAGAAGGTAATTTTGCAGTGTGTCTAGACAGCCAGTGTGTATTCAGGGACCTGCTTTCCCGGTTCCTCTCTCTGTTTTCTACTCCTCTTTGAGGCTTTACCCCTCCCACTACCCTGCTCCCCCACCCACGGGTAAAACAGGCAGAGCATGAAGCTTTTCGTCTGGTCTGTCACTCGTTCCTGTCTATTCTCTCTTCTGCTTGCATTTCTCTCACACACACACACACACACACACACACACACACACACACACACACACACACACACACACACAGTGAGGGGATGCGATATGTGATGCTGGATATCATTGCAGGTCACCAGTCATGCAGAATACACTCCTTAGGGACCCAGAACTCTGTGTGTGTGTGTGTGTGTGTGTGTGTGTGTGTTTACATGGGCTACAGTGCTGGTTTATGCTAGTAAGCAGTGCAAGGACTGGAGAGCAGTCTATAGTGTGTGTACACCTATACACCTACCCTGTGCTTCCACACACTGGCCAGTTTATTAGAAACATTGTATTTTAGGGCTCAGTGAACCAGGACGGTGGTATCGACACACTGCACACCACACTAGTCACGCGGATATCACCACAAGAGGCCATTGGCAACAGTCGGTAGAAGGCACACACCAGCGACATTAAGGATCTGGGAGACCAACTCGAACTATGACGTGGGAGAACCGGTGGACTCTCTGACAGGCGCCGAGTGACCCAACAGCCACATTTGCAGTGACGCCCTCCATGACTCATCCTGTTTTGGCCCGACAACTGTCCATGACACCATGTCAACATCACCAAAGACTGCAATGGGGTCCTTCCAGACTGTGGATCCCATCAGTGGAGCCCAACATCATTATGGCTTCCACTTCTGCCCCCAAAGTATGGATGTCTAGTTGAAAAGCGGGATGTTTGTAAGCATTCAATGCCGAAAAACATCAGCAGGAAAAAGACATCGGAACGCGTGACCCGAATGTTCGGAACCGTTCGGCCCCACAGCGTAAGAGAGGCCAACGTCAGCCAAAGAAGCAGCTTAAGAAAGATGTGAATGTAACTCGCACACCTCACAGTAGATGATAAAACTCAAAATGCCAAGTCTGAAATCCATCTGTCTGGAAAACGAATGTGTAAACGGCTCCGCAGGGTTGCTGGATTGCAGGATTACAGTGGTTGTTTCTGCTAATTCAGTCGTGCTGAACCCCAAAATAAGGCCTAGTTATTTTCAAACACATGCAGTTTCCTCACAGCGGCAGGAATATTTCAAATCAACCCCTAATTTTTCTTATGCTGGAGTTATTATTATCCAAGCAGGCATGAAAATCCCAGAATAAGACGCCGCGTGAGTTTTGTTATTCCCACTGCGCTAAATAGTATGATCCAGTTTGAACTGGTGGGGTATCAGAAGAGGAGGAGCGGCACACGGGAATCAAGAGGAAGCTGCAAAGCAGACATGCCGAAATATTCCTCAACGGAATATTCATGAGGACCACTGAACTTTTCTCGAAACACTGCGGTAATGATACCCTGGATTTTTCCTCGGTACGTTTATTAAATGCCCTGCTGTCTGGGAGCGCAATGTGTCCAAATGTTTGTGGACACCCATTCTAAAAAAATGTATTCAGCTATTTTAAGTTGTACCCACTGCTGCTGCAGATGTGCAAATGCACACACAGCTTGTCTAGTCCCTATTGAGAAGCACTGCCAATAGAATAGGACTCTCTGGCGCACATAAGGAAGCATGAAGCACCATGTCTAATGCAAGGAATGGGGTAGAGGGGTACGAATCCCTCAAGAGTCCTTCATCAGTGCTCACAGGACGTTGTCGGCTGGACGTTTGTGGTTGGTGGACTGTTCTCAGTCCAGCAGTGACACTGAGGGGTTTAAACACTCCAGCTGCACTGCTGTGTCTGATCCACTCATACCAGCGCAACACACACTAACACACCACCACCATGTCAGTGTGAGTGCAGTGCTGAGAACGACCCACCACCCACATAATAGCTGCCCTGTGGGGTCCTGATCGTTGAAGATCAGGGTGAAAGGAGGAGAATAAAGTCTGCAGAGAAGCAGATGAACTACAGTTTGGCATTATAGAACCACAAAGAGCTCCTGTGTGATCAGAGGAGCTGATAGGATGGACGATGCCTGTAGAAACAAGGAGGTGTTCATAATGTTATGGCTGAACAGTAAGTAGCTATTCTCCAGTTTAAAAAGCTGATATTCTGTTATTAAAAACTCTCCTAATCAGGAGCGTATTTTGGGATTTCCTTCTGGGAATAATAAAGCATTTCACATTCTGAGTCACAGTGAAAATTCAGCTAATCTACTCTGGAAATCTGGTTGATCTACATCTGATGTTGTTAAGACCACCGGACGTATAGCTGCGAGCGCCAAACAGCTTCAGTACATCATCTTGTTGCAGTGTGAGCTGTATTGACGAATCACACTGATGTTCTTCTGTAACGTTTCCCAGTACGATGGTCATTTCCCATAATGCAGCAGCAGATTAATCCTGATTGACTACGAACACAACACCGAACACAGCATTACAGGCTGGACTGCTATTGCCTAGCAACAGACCAGCATGCAGTTGGATCGCTGACTAAATGTGCCTAGACAGACGGTCCAATGGAACACGCATACAATCAAACACATGTGTACACACACCCTTCCTCTTGTATGATACACACACGCCACAGTCCGCATGCACGCACACACACACACACGCACACACACACATGCACACACACATCCTTCAACATTACATGAAATATGTGTTTGTTTAAAGCTTAATACAGTATATACATAACTGGAATCAAAAAGTGGGTGTGGCCCAAACCCGACATTATGTTCAAGGGTATGTATGATTTAGGAACAATGAACACTGAGCATGTAAGTGAACTTCATATATATCTATATATAGACTGAACCTACAGAGCTTTCAGTGTATATCACAATACCTACATTTAGAGTGTTATTAATATTCACCCTAATGAGAGACTGTAGCTCCTCCTCCTCAGTGTATATCACAATATCTACATTTAGAGTTATTAATATTCACCCTAATGAGAGACTGTAGCTCCTCCTCCTCAGTGTATATCACAATACCTACATTTAGAGTTATTAATATTCACCCTAATGAGAGACTGTAGCTCAAACAGAGACCCACCTAAACCTCGGTTGGAGAACGGGTGGTGCAGAAAGCTCCTGACAAATAAAAACGGAATTAAACTGAAGTGTCTCATCAACATGAACTCAAACTCTGACCTTATTTCAACTTGAAGTCGGGCTCTAAACGCGTGGTGTGACCTGAGGTGTGGGCTATTGATGATGATGATGATACGTGCGGTGCAGGAGCAGTGTTTTTGAACAGCGGGACGGAAGCCCTCTGAGGGAGAGCGAGGGGTAAGATTGCTCATTAAAAAGCCCCTCTCTGTGAACTGCAGCTTACCTCACATCATGCATATGCAATCACATTCTAACAACCAGCTGTGAGTGAGCAGCAAAACCTGTGACTCAGTGACTGCAAAAAATTGATAAACATCTATAAAACTGCAAGTGTTTGTTTTTGTACATTTTCAGGATGAAACTGTCTGTGTCTACCTGTTTTTAACGCTATATAACATTAGAATAAACCCAAATAAACATAAAGTCAGCGTCAGTGAGAGCGTCTACCTGTAATTAACTCTATATAACATCAGAATAAACCCAAATAAACATAAAGTCAGTGTCATTGAGAGCATCTACCTGTAATTAACTCTATATAACATTATAATAAACCCAGATAAACATAAAGTCAGTGTCATTGAGAGTGTCTACCAGTAAATGTCTAGATTAGATTTTCTCAGATATCTTTGTGTTTCTTCTTCTAATGAACAGGTTGCGGCCAAAGCTCTGGAGACGGCTGTGTACGGCGCGTATTACAACGTCATCATCAACCTGAAAGACATCACTGACCAGGCCTTCCGCAGTGCTGTGAGCATCCACGCACACACTGAGGAACATTTCATTTAGCTCAGACTCTGAATTACGGGCTCTTTCTTTAATGATCGGGACCAAAATGCAGACTAACAGTTAACGCCTGTTTATCAACTACGCTTTCATGTGTTGTTGCTTTCTGTCTGTGTGTTTGGCGTCAGATGGAGGAGAGGGCATCTGCGCTTCTGAAGGAGGCAAAGGAGAGCGTTACTGCAGTGCTGGAGGCTGCCAGTAAACGCAGATGAACACACACACCCCGCGCGTCAGACCTGAATCAATAAATCCACAATCAACACCGTTACACGATTATAGAGGAGCCTTCGCCTGCCTGCTGCCGCCCCACACCTTCATCTTCTACATTTATGGCATTTACAAGGTCACTGGTATTACAGAGGACAGAGTAGTGATAGAAGTCTCATCCATGGACTCTTATTGGTGCAGCACAGCATAGCTGTCCAGACTGGGAATCGAACCCGTGTCCCACGTGTGGTGGCGTTATCTGTTGCACCACATGTGGTCAGAAGCATTTAGCCATAATTATACATCTACTCATATATATTCAGATATTCTGATTAAAGTGAGCCAAAGGTTGACTGGTCATCCTGCAGTACCATCGTCCTCTGCTGGACGTAGGACACTTCCCACAGCTCCCACAGCTCCCACAGCTCTATATCTGTTGTGCTTTTGTGTTTGCATTTTCTCTTTAACGAAAACCTGGATCCACACCAGCCTGCTGTGGATTTGGTTCGAGGACCCTGATTTAGAGTATGGTGTTTCTTCAGGGGTGTGAGACCTCTGGTGACCAACCTGTAGAGAGCGAGACGAGTAAAATGTGTTAAAAGCAATAAAATCAAGAATTAAACCAGCTTTTACGCACAAATCTCAGGGAATGTTTTTAAAAAGGGCATGTTTGGGAATCAAAACTTCTTCTCTCGGCTGCTCCCTTTAGGGGTCGCCACAGTGGATCATCTGCCTCCATCTTGCCCTATCCCCTTATCTCCATGTCCACCTTCACTACATCCATAAACCTTCTCCGAGGTCTTCCTCTTCTCCTTCTGCCCGGCAGCTCCATCTCCAACATTCTTTGTCCGATATGTCCTCTATTCCTCCTCAACACACGTCCAAACCATCTCAACCTGGCCTCTCATGGCTTTACCTCCAAACTCCTCCACCTTCACCGTCCCTCTGATCTGCTCATTTCTAATCTCGTCCATCCTCGTCCCTCCCAACGAACATCTCAGCATCTTCATCTCCGCCACCTCCAGCTCAGCCTCTTGTCTTTGAGAAATATTGATCAGATCAGTCTACATTTATAATCAGTTATTGATCCTGATCACCTTCATCTTCAGGATGGAGGTATTTTCTGATATTAGTAAATATTCAGCATTTAATAATGAGATAATCTTTATTCGTCCCTCAGTCGCGAAATTCACATCGTTGCAGCAGCAAAAGGGAGTGAAAGACACTCAGTACAAGAATATAGTTAATTATAAATAATACATATAAATAAAACCAATAAAACATATATACAGATAAATTACACATAACTGCACATGGTAAGTCTAACAGGAGGGAGGAAGAACCTGCGATACCACTCCTTCAGCCTTTGATATCATATAATAATAATAATAATAATAATAATAATAATAATAATAATAATAAGGTTATTATTGCTAGTATATAAGACAAGCAGGTAACTGGGACTGCCTGCTACTGAGGATAAGGATAATATTAATAATCATGATAATAACAACAACAACAACAACAACAA